>BDMB01000128.1:315892-410892 GCA_016859785.1 Macrotyloma uniflorum
AGAAGTATGATAGAAAACCTTCCAAGAACTCTCTTGAAACCACCAATAGGGGTAATGCGTCTAATGATAAACACCCCACCTCTTCAAATCCCTCAAAATCAAGTTCCATCAAATGTTTTAAATGTTTAGGGTATGGGCATATTGCTTCAAATTGCCCTACCAAGAGGAACATGATATTGAGAGAAAGTCGAGAGGTGGAGAGTGAACACTCATCTCCCCCTTCCCCCACTAGGGATTTTTCCTCTTCCTCACCTTCCTCCTCAAGTGATGATGAGATTCATCCTTGTGATGGTGATTTGTTGGTGATAAGGCGTATGTTGGGACAAGTACAAAAAGATCTTGATGAGTCCCAAAGAGAAAATATTTTCCACACAAGATGCTTTATCAACAATAAATTATGTTCCCTCATTATAGATGGAGGGAGTTGTACCAATGTTGCTAGCACAAGGGTGGTGGGGAAACTTGGTTTACCCACTATCCCTCATGCCAAGCCTTACAAGCTCCAATGGCTTAGTGAGGAGGGAGAAATAGAAGTCAATAAACAAGTCCTCATCAACTTCTCCATTGGGAAGTATGTGGATGAGATTTTGTGTGATGTAGTGCCTATGGAAGCCACACACATTTCACTAGGAAGGCCATGGCAATATGATAAACAAGCTTTCCATGATGGCCATTCTAATAGGTTTTCATTTAACTTCCAAGGGCGCAAGATTACACTAAAACCTCTCTCTCCTAAAGAGGTCAATGAGGACCAAATCAAAATGAAAAAGAAAAGAAGAGAAGAAGAAAACCATGATCTCCTACAAGGGGGTCAAGAAGGTAATGCTTGCCCAAAAACAAGCATTCATTGCATACCCTTCTAAAGGGTCCTCTCCCACATTCATGGATAAAACCTCCAATTGCTCTTTAAGCATAGAATTAGTTTTGGATGAGTTTAAGGATATTTTTCAAGAGCCTCCCAATGGGTTGCCCCCACTAAGAGGCATAGAACACCAAATAGATTTTGTACCGGGCTCATCCTTACCTAATAGACCTGCATATAGAAGCAATCCGGAGGAAACCAAGGAGATTCAAAGGCAAGTAGAAGCGTTAATAGAAAAGGGGTGGGTGCAAGATAGCATGAGTCCTTGTGCTATGCCAGTAATTCTTGTCCCCAAAAAGGATGGGAGTTGGCGTATGTGCACGGATTGTAGGGCCATCAAAAACATTACCATCAAGTATAGGCACTCCATCCCTAGATTAGATGACTTGCTAGACGAGTTACATGGTGCAACCATATTTTCCAAAATTGATTTAAAAAGCAGTTATAATCAAATAAGAATCAAACAAGGAGATGAATGGAAGACCGCTTTTAAAACCAAGTTTGGATTATATGAGGGGTTAGTCATGCCCTTTGGCCTAACCAATGCACCAAGTACCTTCATGAGGTTAATGAACCATGTGCTTCGGCCCTTCTTAGGCAAGTTTGTAGTAGTATACTTTGATGACATTCTAGTCTATAGCTTGTCCTTAGAGGAGCACATGCATCATCTAAGAAGAGTACTTGAAACCCTTAGGAAAGAGACCTTGTATGCTAATAGGGAAAAATGCATCTTTGGCATGGACCATGTAGTGTTCTTAGGGTTTGTGGTGAGCTCCAAGGGAGTTCAAGTAGATGAAGAGAAGGTGGCAGCAATTAAGGAGTGGCCAACTCCAACTAGTGTTAGTGAGGTTAGAAGTTTCCATGGGTTGGCTAGTTTTTATAGGAGGTTTGTGAGATATTTTAGCACTATTGCTGCTCCTCTAAATGAAATAGTGAAGAAGGATAAGAGTTTTAAATGGGGCAATGATCAAGAAAATGCTTTTAATACTCTTAAGGAAAAGTTATTCAATGCTCCCATTTTGACTCTACCAAACTTCACCAAATCATTTGAAATAGAGTATGATGCATCCAATGTAGGCATTGGGGCTATCCTTATCCAAGAGGGCCACCCCATAGCTTACTTCAGTGAGAAACTTAAGGGAAGCCACATCAACTACTCCACCTATGATAAGGAGTTGTATGCACTTGTGAGGGCTCTACAAACTTGGCAACATTATCTTCTCCCTAAGGAGTTTGTGATCCATAGTGATCATGAATCCCTTAAATTTTTGAAAAGCCAAAGTAAACTCAACAAGAGACATGTTAGGTGGGTAGAATACATAGAGCAATTCCCTTATGTTATCAAACACAAACAAGGGAAGAGTAACATTGTGGCGGATGCCCTTTCTAGGCGCCACACTTTGCTATCTCTTCTTGAAACCCAATTCTTTAGTTTTGATCACATAAAGGAGTTGTATTCTCAAGATGTGGACTTCTTCAAAGTGTTCTAAAGGGGGGTACAATGACTACTTCCTACACCATGGCTATCTTTTCAAAGGGAAGAGGGTTTGTGTACCTCAAGGGTCCCTAAGAACATCACTCATAAGAGAGTCTCATGAGAGAGGGTTGATAGGACACTTTGGATCTAACAAAACTTTAGAAATTCTAAAAGAACATTTCTTTTGGCCTCATATGAGAAAGTATGTAGATAGATATTGTAACAACTGAAGAGCAAGTCCAAAGCCCAACCTCATGGTCTTTACAAACCCCCTCCCCATCCCCACTTTGCCTTGGGAAGACATCTCCATGGATTTTGTACTTGGGCTTCCAAGGACAAAGAGGAGCATGAATTCCATCTTTGTGGTAGTGGATCGTTTTTCTAAAATGGCCCATTTTATTCCATGCCACAAAACCGATGATGCGAGTTTTATTGCAAATCTCTTCTTTCGAGAAGTAGTTAGATTGCATGGAATCCCTAGGATCATTGTATCTGATAGAGATACAAAGTTCTTGAGTCACTTCTGGAGGACCTTGTGGGGAAAGCTTGGCACCAAACTCTTGTTTTCTACCTCGTGCCACCCACAAACAGATGGTCAAACGGAAGTGGTCAATAGGACTTTGTCTCAACTCTTAAGATGCATGATCTCGGGGAATCCAAGGGAGTGGGAAAACATTCTTCCCCATGTTGAGTTTGCATATAATAGAGTGGTTCATTCTACTACTTCTCACTCCCCTTTTGAGGTTGTTTATGGGTTTAATCCCTTGACTCCTCTTGACCTCCTTCCCCTCCCCACTCATGAAGCTTGGTGTAGCAATGATGGCCTGCAAAGGTCAAAATTGATTAAGGAGTTGCACACCAAAGTGAAAGAGAGGATTGAGAAGAAGGTGAGTCAAGTAGAGAAGCGCGCCAACAAGGGAAGGAAGGAAGTTACCTTCCAATCGGGGGATTGGGTTTGGCTCCATTTGAGGAAGGAAAGATTTCCTATCCAAAGGAAGTCCAAACTAAACCCTAGAGGTGACGGACCTTTCCAAGTGGTTCGCAAAATAAATAATAATGCATGAGTTAGATCTTCCACCAGAGTATAATGTGAGTACTACCTTTAACGTGAGTGATCTTTCTCCTTTGGATGCAGGTTTTCCTAATTTGTGGTCGAATTCTCTCCAAGGGGGGGAGGATGATGAAGCCTTGAGCCCAAAAGAAGAAGACCAAGGGTGTCTTAGGAGGATTACTAGAAGCATGACTAGAAAAGACACTCTTGCATCTCTTAAAACCCTCTCTTTACTTTCCATTTTAATTTCTTATTGAGCTTAATTTTATTTGGGCTTATTTTTCTTTGTTTTGTAGGACTTTCTAAAGGCAGCACACCTTGGATAAGCTCACCCTCATCACATTTTGGGCTTTGGAGCCATCAAATACCTTGAGGGGTGCACCCCCCTTCTCTCCCTAAGTGCTGCCACGTTTTTTTGGACCTTTTTGGGAGCATCCAGCCCATTTTGAATTGCTTTTAGCACCCTTTTGCAGCAGCCCACATCTTTGGCCCTTTAGGAAGGTGTAAACCTAGTTTTTAGACCATTCTTTAAGGTTAATTTACATGTAATTTCAGCTGCATTTGATTGTAATTTGGGGGCCATCCAAGCCTATAAATAGGGCTCCCATTCACCTTGTAAGGGGACTTTTGGAATGATAGAAATATTGTGAGAAATTTTCAACTTGTGTTGTGAGTGTTCCTCACCCTCTCTTAGCCTTATCTTGAATGTGATTCAAGTGGCAGCACCACCACTTATCTTGGGTATCCACCACCCAAGTGGCGTGACTCATCCATTGCCATTTCACTTCATTTGGTTCTTATCCTCTTTCCTCTTAGTCTATGTTATGTTTATTTTTATTTCCATTTGCCTGCCATGTGTTTGATTAATTGTCCCAATATCATATTTCCTTTTTCCTCCATTGAATCCCATTTGAAATGAACCTTCACATCTAGATAACATCTTGTTATCTTAATGTCCAGTGGGGATTTTCTTTGGGGTTTTCCTCTAAAATCAATATAATCATCAACTCTACCCATAATTCATAAAAGAGGCCTACATCAACCATCGAACTCAATCAAGGTAGTCAAAATCAAGATTATGGGTGAGATTGTTATTGACTCACAAGATCGTAAATTGTGGGATTGTAATACAGATCGTAGATCCTATTCCTACATGAATAAAAGTTATATGCTTATATAATGATTCAAATAATATATCAAGTCACAATTTGAAATACTTAATGAAACTTAATTAGTCTAAACCATAAGAAAGAAAGCATGTCAACCAAAGACTTAATACATGAGTGATAAACAAAAGTTAAATAACTTATTAGTTAAGTCTAAGTAGCCTAATCAAAATCCCAAATCATCAAAAATCAACTACCAAGTCCAAGACAAAGAACACCTAGATAGTTAAAGCCTAAACAGTAAACATCTAATATAAATCTTAAATAAAAACCCAAATTCAAGGGATCTTCAATAGCTCCATCAGCTTAACAGAGCACATCAATAAGAACATTCTCCTCCTCTAGAGGCGGGATGACAAGAACATCATCCTAGGGCTTACCTTCAATCAAGTGTTCAACATCTCCATCTAAATTTGGAACATCATTTAAACCTACATTTTCATTATCTTCTTCAACATTTTCCATAATCCACTCATCATTGGATGGAATATCATCAAGTGATATTCTTCTAACTTCCTTCTTCAGCAAATTTTGAATTAACCATGACATAAACAACATCATTCATAATTTCTTGTTTCTAATAATTTCTTCTCTTTGTGTGGACCTAATAAATACAAATGCAAACATACAAATAAGTAATTATTAATTTACTATTTTAATTATAATTTCATAATTTTTAAAATCTCAAATGCACTCCAGTTACGTTCACATCCAGAAGAATTACATGTCAAACTAAGTATGTGAATGTTAATCTCCATAAGACTCTCACCAAGCTGCTGCAATATTTTTCCCAATTGCCTTAATAGCCAAGGAATTACCAAACAACTTTTCTTGGTTCTTGATATCTTCAAGATGCAAATCAATCAAATGTAGGCCAATTTTAACTTTTGTATCAACTTTAAAATAGGGAGAATAATGCAATTCAGGATTCAGAAAATAGCCTGCAGCATGCAAAGGCTTATGGAGTTGGTTGTCTCACTTTTTATCAATAATATTCCATAGATCTTCATAACGAAAAATAGAATAATAATAATTTGAAAACTTAATTATGTTTTTAGTCCCTAAAATTTAAAATTATTCTCCTTTTTGGTCTACCAAATTTAAAATATATATATTTAAATTTTTCAAAATTGAAAAAAAAAATGATTTGAATCCCTAAACATCAAATTTGAGAGACTAAAATAAGATTTTTAGAGAAATTTTTAGTCCTTCAAATTTAGTATATAAGGACTAAAACCATATTTTATCAAATTTAAGGTGCTAAAATGAATTTTTTTTAGGAACTAAAAAAGGATTTATCACAAATTTCAGGAACTAAAAACATAATTGAACCTTATTTGAAATTTAGGGTGATTCTTGTTTTGGTCTCCCAAATTTAAAAATATTTATTTTAATTCCTCAAAATTGAGAAAATATGATTGTAATCCCTAAACATCAAATTTGAGGGACTAAAATAAGATTTTTATTAAATTTAAGGGATTAAAATGAACTTTTTTTAATTTAAGGAACTAAAAAAAGATTTATCCCAAATTTCGGGGACTAAAAACATAATTAAAACTCATTTGAATAAGTGTTCAGTTTCAATTCATTGTAAAAAGTAAAATTTAAAGATGAAATTTCAATTTGGAGATTAGTAAAACACCTTTTCTTGTCACCATTAAACCCTTTTTGTATCTTTTCTTTAACAAGATCCAGTGCCTCGAAGATGAAACCCATGGCTGGTTTCTCATCAAAATCTGCCATTCTTAACACTTGCATTATAGGAAATGCACCCTTCAAACATATGACAATGCTCTTCCAAAAATTCTTTATCTAAAACGACATTCTCAATAAACTCCCATCACAAGTAAACATTATAATCAAAGGACCCATGTGCTAAAAAAGACACCCTAATGATAAGCAGGAGGTGGCAAAGCAAGTTAAGCCCAACCTCAACAAATCTCTCCCCTTTGTGAAGTGAGGCGACAAAGAAATCAGAGATGTCCTAGAATAAATTCTTCCTTTTAGAATAGTATCTTGAAAATCAAGTAATTCTTTTCAAAATCTTCAAGCAACAAATCAATACAATGTGCTGCATATGGGGTCCAACAAAGCCTCTTCCTTTTCTTCATTATCAACTCACCAGCAGCTTTATAATTTCAAACATTGTCTGTCACAATTTCAACATCGTTCTCCTTGCCAACCTCTTCCACAATGTCATCCAACATCTTATAGGAGAACTGAAACGATTAGTATGCAAAAAAGGAACACAAGGTCACATGTTCATGGTTTCTTTTTTAATTGGGCTTGGCTTTTAACCCAAAACCCGTTGACCCAAGAACCAGCACTCTAACAAAAGGAATGCAAACCAAAACAAAACCTAGAAGACACCTCGGAATGTGACCCAACACATTGTACACGTCAATTCAACATTTTTCTGATCTTTTTCATCGATCCTAATGATCTCGCTTTGTGCGATCTTGTATGGGCACTGAATCAAGCATTAGGTGCGAAATCATGGAATAGTGTGATTCCATGATATAACTCACAATTTTAACTACATTGGACTCAATTAAAAACCAAATCTTTACAGATATTATTCATCATGAGATCCCTCTAAACAACTTCCTACAACTCAAATATCAAATACTCTTTAAATAAAAGATATTAAATATCATATATTAATGAAGAGAGTCCTATATGCTTAGACTACAGACCTATTTATAGACCCAACATAGCCAATCAACCTAATAAGTAATCCATACTCTAAGCTAGAATATGATAATGTGAAATGGAATAAAATTCCTAAAAAGAACCTAAATAAAAAAAAAGAAGTAATCCAATTTACATCAGGTTTATACTAAATAGACCCAATATTGTTTATAAACATAATAATCAGATAAAGAATTCTAAATAAAATTTATGCATTTACTATTAATTTGAAAAGGTGAATAAGTGTCATGAGTTCAAAAGCAAGTAATAAAGTTTCATAGAAAAAATAGACGAAGAAAAGTTAAAAATATTTGCTTGATTAATCTGTCCATTTCACAGCTTCCAAGTCTATACGTTCAAGTACAAAGTCATTTTAAATTTTGGATTTATGCTTCATAGACGTAAGTGAAGTATCTATGCTAGGTTTCTAATTGAAAACAAAGTAAACCAATCAAGCAAGGGGAATCAAGAAAACTTAACCTTTTTTTGGTGTATATCATCCATGTTTAACTCTTTCACCCTTTTTTCAAGAACTTCAATGCAACTATGTGACAAACCATTTGCATGGGCAACAGCTTGCAAATATTGGAGGCCCCTTTCCCTCAACCCTGGAAGTAATGATATTACATTTGCTTCTGAAAGCTTTGCCACAACAAGAGGTAAAAAGACACTATCATCTACAACCAAGCATAACAAGCGATCTCTTCCCTGCAATTGTAAACATTATCAGTTATGGTAAACTAAATAGGATAGGTTAACTTGAATTATGAAGTAAGAGCTAAAAGATGCATTAGTTTATAACTTGTTCCTTATACAAGCGAAAGCTCACATCATATGGCATAAAAAGGAGGGGGCAATAGCTTACCATGCTTTGTACTGCTTTCAACATTGAAAGCCTCCATTCCTTGTCTCCATAAATTGCAGCTCTTTCTGGCGGTAGTACTAGCTGCAAATCTCCAGTCATGCACCTATGGTTCAAAATCTCAGTAGTTGGTACTTGGGTATCAAAATCATATGAGAAGCTAGTTTCAGTATGAGTAGCAAGTAAACGAATTTCTTCCCCTTTCAATATGGAAATACCACTGCCTGGAATAAACCAAACACACTGTTTCCAGTGGTCACACCAACCAACAGGACCTAGGGTAGAACCAATGCAACATCATTAACAAAGACTCTAAAATATTAACAATTAACAATAACAATTATAAATATTCATAAGATATGCTATGATTAATTATAATATAATCCATATTTCATATAACTTTCAAACAATATCAAAGTAATGTATGATAATAATGGAATGTGTGACATTGAACACAATGCAACCTAACTAACAAATTAAATCATGAGAAACTCTCACTTGTAATTGCTGGTGAGCTTATCCACCTAGGAGCAGTGGAATAATAGATGGTACCTTCCTGATCGAGTTGAAGTACCCACCTGAATCACACACAGGACTGTGAAAGAAAATAAAATACTCTAATAATACGATTAAAATAGTATTCAAAAACACATATGATTACCAAGAGACCACAATATGAACTCTTCCATCATTAGTTGCCTTTACACACAACTCAGTTTCTCCATAACTCTCTGGCCGTTTCCAAAAATCAAATTCAAATATTTTGAAGGGTTCTGAAAGCTAGAGGATCTTAATTAGAGTATAAAATATACTACTACTAATAATTTTAATCGAGTAACAGAATTGTTATTAAACATACCAATTTTATTTCTTCTTGTATAGGATCGACATGCATGGGATATTGCTGACGTTTGACACTTAACACACTATCAAGTCCTGGAGGAGTAAGCCGAATGCCATCAGATACAGTAGCCTCATTGTAATGAAAATCATGCAACTTCCATAAGAATTTGCTTTCAACCAGCTGAAGAAGGGAAATGAGGGAGAGGCACAAATTTGAGTTAGACTCATAAGTCAACTTAAGAAAGCAAAGAATACAAGGAAAAGGATCTTCACATTAATGCTAAGAAGAGTGTTAACAACACACTCTCTAACCGAGTACATCTGACACATTATTTATCATTGGTTAAAATTTACTGAAAAGTACAAATTATGAGTAAGACATTAAATAAGAAGTGAGATCCACAAAAATTGATTATTTTTAATAAATTTCAATCAATAGTAGAAAATGTGATAAAAAAATATGGTAAGGAGTGTGTTACTAACATTTCTGTAATGATAAAAGCATAGAAAATCATCTTTAACCTAAATTTCAATAAAACTAAAAACTAAATGATGTATGTGCATGTCGTGTCCTCTGATTACCTGTCCATGTATAGTTGCTCGATATGGCACAGTCAAAGCATTTTCCACCAACAAATTGTCATGTGCATGTTGTAAGGTCGGTATAAGCCCCTCACCCAGTAGCTCTGAATCAAGTATCTCGCTTACCTATAACAATTATCTCAATTCAACTTTCTTTGAAGGAGGAATGACATTAAAGGATCTCGCTCCTCTAACTCTAAGAAAATCAAAGGTTGATAATTCGTGCACACACACATTATAAATCATGAATATCAACCATTGATTTTGTAATTAACCACTTAGATTGCATACTTAATCCTCACTCACTCTAGAAGAGTGAATCCATGCTTAAAAGACCCCAACATGTTCTGAAACCCAAGAAATTAACTTTAACTTTTCAAGCGATTATAAGTCTATTCTGATACAAAGTTAGAAGCGATTTTGATACAAAGTTAGAAGGGCATATGAGAGCTTATGTACTGTCAAAAAAAAAATTATATTTTTTGGTAGAAAACTTCTCTAAAGCACTACTAACTTGTATCCAAAAGATGTCCTAATTATTCATTTGGCTATTTGACAATTAAAACCTGTTACGTATGATAGAGGAATTGCAATGCACACCTGCACTAATTCATCAGGATCAGAATTTTGAAATGACACTTACAAGAACATGTGCACGTGAAGGGATATCAAGACCAACTTGGAGTTCATCAGAGCGTTTGTTAATGATTTTGACTCTTCCCTCCATCCCATTAAGGCGCAACACCTTCTTCATCAACTTCACCATGGGAAGGTAAGACTCACACGCTGTGACCCTCCCTTCGTCACCCATGGCACGTGCAGCCATCATTGAAAGCAACCCAGTTCCAGCACTGCACGATTGAAGTGGCATCGCGTTATACAAAACACTTCAGCGACTAGTTTAAGCTACGTCTATGCTTTTATTTATGAATTTAGAGTACCCGATATCGAGAACATGGCAAGGTTTGGTTATGGTTTTCTGAACGGCTTGGTGAAATGCGGCGTTTCTAGCGGAGTCATTGAGCATGTCCAAATACGACGTCGTGGCAAGGAAGGGCTTGTGGAAATTCTGGGTGAATCGTTCGTCGTCGTCGTCGTCGATGACGACCCATTCAGAGTTACCGGTTAATGGATGAAGCTTGAGCTGGAACACGCGCTGGGAGGACATGGTTTCTTAGTTTAAAAGGAATTGTTCGGGTTCGGAAGAGAAAACGAGTGGCGATTAGGGTTTTAAGGAACACATAAACCATGGAACTGGGACACAGTTTTTAAGTGACATGGTCGATGAGAGATAAAGGATTTTTGGGAGATATGCATTCTGATTCTCTCTCAATTTTGTAAGGAACCGGACATCTCCATTGCATCAAGAAAAAAAATAATACAAAAATTGAATAAAAATAACTATTTAGATTAAAAAAATTGAAGACAAATAAAAAGAGTATTATTATAAAAATTATTATTATACTATTTTATTTATATATTAATAATATTATTATTTATTGATTTAGTATATTTTAAAAAAATTTAAAATTATAGAAAAATCTATAAAATAATTATATTTACGTAATCAGTTTTGACTATATAATTGTTTTAAACCTTAAAAGTAATTAGATAATGGAATATATAATAAATATAAATATAATTGATAATGTTCGAAAGTTAATCCTCTTCCTTCCTTTTGTATATGTTTTCACTCTAAAATAATTCTGAAAAAATAATTTTTTTTATAAATATATTTAAATATAATATCAATAAGTAGTTTTATATTATGTATATGGTATAAATATAGATATATTCCTGCAATAAAATATTATTATAATATAAATAGAACATAATAATTAATTTTAAAAAATAAAATAAATTTAATTTAATTAAATAGAATCATTTTAAGCCTAATTTTGATATTTGTTAACAATTGATGAATACGTATATTATTGAAAGAATTTTTTTTAATTTGTGATAAGATGAAATTATTAATAAAATGAAAAAATAAATAAAAAAAATAATATGTTGAAAAATTAGAAAGTGAAAAAATAATTACTAATATTCATGACTCTAAATATTATTATGAAAACTATTATAATTGATATTTGAAATACTTTATCAAAAACTTTTTATAATAGTAATGATGAGATGTAAATATTTGTATTGAATAAAAAAATTTCATGATAAAAAATGGAAAATTATTATTGGTATTTTAATTGCATATTAGAAATTAATTCAATCATTAAGGATTCACATTTCATACTGGATTAGATATTATTTTTGACCAATTTCATAAAAATATTTTACGTAAGTAATTTATTATAGATTTTGTTTTTATTAGAATCGGATACTCCCAAGACACGGTCTATTCTAGGTGACTAGTCCTCGGTTTCTGATATGGGTTCCTCGTCCTTGTTCTCCTCTATATTGGTTCCTCGTCTGCGTTCTCCTCGGTATTGGTTCCTCGTTCGCATTCTCTTTGGTATTGGTTCCTCCTCTGCATTCTCATCGGTATTGGTTCCTCGTTCGTGTTCTCCTCGATCAGATCGGGTGGGATACCTGCGAAGGCGCTCCATCGCTTAAGTCAATAATAAGTTCCAAGTGATTAATGTGCACTGTAGAACTAATAACCTTTTATTTATTACCCCTATTTATACTACTGTCTGGAATGACTTACTTATTAGACTAGACTTTGCTATTGGGTCTTGATAACTCTGGCTGGGCCATTTCTTGGTGATATGTTAATGTTGGGTCGGGATGTCCTCGGCCCATATAGTACACTTGCCCCCCAAGCCTCAAGACGCTGAAGTACACGAAGGGTCGTAGAGGATGAAAATGTAAAACGAGGACTTTTCGGCATGGGGCTTGGTTATAGGGTTTCTTTTAAAATCCTCGACACTATTTGAATTCTCTATAATGAGCAAGAAAAATGGTTATGGAAATTTTGCTGAGGTGGTGCGAGTGGTTAAGTGAATTATTCGGAAGTGGAAGCGTTGCCAAGAGGTATCAACCAATGAAATGGCGCCTCGATTTGCGAGACTCATCATTGAACTTTTTCTTCTATAAATATGACTTCTAATCCTCATTTCGCCTTTTGTGTCTTATTTTGCTTCAGCTCACTATTATTCTTCAAACCGGTATGATGTCTACCTCTTTCTCTACTGTCGAGGAGTCATCAGGATCAAGTGGTTCTGCTGGGGGTAGTTCGGCGCGGGTGGTTGAGAATGCCGCTGATCAGTCTAATGAGGGTTCCACTTTGGGTAGCAAGGTTGCTAAATTTGAAGATATCACTACTTCCAGGGATGAGAGAGAGATAGCTGCAATGGGGAGGTTTATTCCTCCCCGTCCTGGGTATGAATGGGTTTCCATAGGAGTAAAGCAGTATGTTTCCCGATTTTATAGGTCTAGGGACATGAAGTTCTTTACTGAAAATAGCGAAATTCTGTACCTGGAGATCTCTAGGGACACCTTCTATGCCCGTGCCTACACTCGTGCAGACCGTGTATGCCGCGGTCGAGAGAGTTGCAGCTCAGACTTCATTTACATGTATTCTTGTCTTTTTAATGACATTCACGTCCGTTTACCCTTAGATGACTTCACCATGGAAGTCTTGAAGACATTAAATGTAGCACCTACCCAGCTCCATCCTAATGGATGGGCTTACCTCCAAGCTTTTCGTGTCTTGTGTGCAGCCTTTACTATTATTCCCACAACCCCTGTTTTTCTTCATTTTTTCAATACTCGGTCTACTACTTTTGCCAGTTGGGTCTCTTTATACAGCCAACCTTCTAATGCTCTTTTTAAGCCATTCTCTTCTTCTTACAAAGATTTCAAAAACGGTTACTTTAAACTTATCATTACTTCTGCTGGTCGTCCCTATGTTTTCAATAGTGAGTCTCAGCCCAAATTTTCCTTGTATAGGACCCAAAACACTCTAAAGTATAAGAGTTGACCGAGGTCTCAAATGTCGCCTTATGATGTCAAGATCTTAACCATTTTGCAGCGCTTCCCTTGCAAATTGCCGATCCGACCATTCCTCGGCAACTTTCTTTCTCCTCAACTTGCATCCAATATTGATGGTGAGCTTCGTTTTGCATCTTTGCTTTCATTATAATTTTTTGACTTTGCTGAATTTCTTGTCTCTTTTTAGATATTATGGTTGGTGAATTGGGTATGTCGAAGCTTCTCTTCAAAGACATCCGCAACGAGGTGTTGGCCGAGGTAGCTTCGGTTACACCTGGAGCTTCTGCCCCCCTCCAAAAAGCGACGTCGAGTATTCCTCGCCCTTTTTCTAGCGAGAAAAGAAAGCATAAGCGCAAAGGGAAGGAAACTCGTAGGCACCACGAGTCTTCCAAAAGATCTCGGTTGTCTAGTGAGGGGAACCTTAGTCTAACCTGGTTGTGGCAGGAGTTCCTCTAGGGGACCCTCAAGCTGAACCTTCTCATTTATTGGAGGCCAACTTGAGGGTGAGTTCTAAGGTATGCATACACTTATCCCCAAGGGACGATGACTTTTTCAACCACGCCACCAGAGCTGAACTCCTATCAGTCTTTCTCGAATTCCACTCTATATCTCTCTTGTATGGCCGCAAAATAGGTCAAGAACTGTGTAAGATCGAAGACTCCACTAACTTTGAAAAGATGAAGAGCGAGTTGGTCGAGACTAGTGCGTCCTTGAAGGAGGCTCTAGATTCCAATAGCCACCAACTCCATAGTCAAATTAAGGAGCTCGAGGACCAGAAGAACAAGGCCATCAGGGATTTGGAGAAGCTCCAAGGGGAATCTTTGAGAAAGGAGAGATTTTTGAAAGATGTTTGTCTCGGTCTTGAAGAGGATCTTAAAGCCAAAACTGTTGCGTTGAAGACTACCCAAGACTCTTTAGTCTTGTCTGAACAAACCACGAAACAATTGAAGTTTATGGTAGTCTCCGAGCACGAGGCGGGTTTCCAGAAGGGAATTTGCCAAGCAAAGTTCTTCAATGGCTGAGGAGAGGCTTTGGATTCGGCAACATATGATAGCGGTCTCGACGTTCATGAGGGTCAACTGATATCTATTAATGATATACCCGAGGCCACTACTTCTAATGCCCAACTGAGTCCTCCTCGATAACTTTACAAGATGTTGATAGGGTTTCATCTTTGTAATTTTTTGAAGTAGCTCTTATTATTTTTGTAACCATCATTTTTGTAGACATTGTTGATATAAATATATTAGTCTGATGGTTAACTATTTGCGTAAATTGTTGCCTGTCTTTCCGGTTTTTGAAATATCCCTCTCGTTGCTCTAATTACTTCGTGAAAACAAACCTTTTAATAACTCGGCTAATTAATTGATGATTCGTAACAAGTCTTTTAATAACTCGGCTAATTAATTGATGATTCGTACTTAGATGTTCGTTTCTTCGGGTTTCGGTTTTAGATGCAACAACTTAATAAATTTATTTTTGATGCTTTTATTTGTGAATAACTGATACTATTCGGGAGGGATCACTTGAGTGAAACATCCTAAGCCGAAAGTATTAAGAAGCGATCACTTGTTAAGTGAAGTGTCCTTCTTTTGAATACTGCTCGGTAGGGATCATTCTTGTTCGAATGAAGCTTCCTTGATCGAACAGTATTCATGAATAATGTTTTGATCAAATACTCCTTCATTGATTGGTTGAACAATAATTACATTAGCTGAAATAAAATTTGAGCAGATTGGCATTCCACGCTCTAGGTATAGTTTTCCCTTCTAAATCTTCCAGGTGGTATGCTCCATTTCCAAGTGCTCGTTAACCCAAAATGGGCCTTCCCAATTTGATGCAAATTTTCCTTCAGTTGGGTCTCTTCAGGCTATACTTCTAACTCTCAGGACTAAGTCTCCCTACTGGAAACTTCTCGGCTTTACCTTGGAGTTGAATCTTCTCATTGCCCTTTGTCTGCATGCTTCTTGGTTGACTCGTGCTTTATCTCTAAGCTCTGCCAGTAATTCTAGTTCTACTTGTAAGGCTTCTTCATTGTTGTCTATGTCCACCAACATCCTTCTAGGACTAGTCTCTCCTACCTCAACCAGTATCATGGCATCAGTTCCATATGTTAGACTGAACGGGGTCTCATTTGTTGTGGATTGAGGTGTACATCTGTAAGCCCATAGTACCTCCGACAACTCCTCGGCTTGTCCATTCGCTTGAGGGTGTTCGACTAAGCTGGTTGCATGCCTTATCCCTAACCCTTTGTAGAACTCCTCCAACCCCCTTTCTATGAACTACCTCCCGTTGTCCGTTATAATTGAGTGCGGGATACCGAATCGACATATAATACCTCTCCACACAAATTTTTGTATTTGTTGGGCTGTGATTTTGGCATGTGGCTCAGCTTCAATCCACTTGGGGAAGTAATCAATTGCCACAAGTAGGAACTTGCATTGGCCCTTGGCAGGTGGAAAGGGTCTTACTATATCCATCCCCCACGCAGCAAATGGCCAAGAAGAGACCACATGATGTAACTTTCCTAGGGGAACATGAATTAAGTCCCCATTCATTTGGCATTCCTTGCATCTTTTGACATATTGGCCGCAATCCTCCCGCATGGTTGGCCAATAGAAGCTTGCTCTTACAACTTGTGCTGCCATTGTTCTCCCTCCTGAGTGTAATCCGCATACTCCTCGGTGTAACTCCTCGAGGATGTATTCGATTTGCTCCTCCTATAGGCATTTGAGCAGAGGTCCTCCGAAACTTCTCTTGAACAGTTCATCTCCTATTAGCATGAACTAGGCTGCTCTTTTCTAAAATGCGATAGCTTCTTTGGGAGGGAGTGTGCACTCTCCGGTTTTGAGATACAATACATAAGGGGTCATCCAACTGCTTTGGTTATTGGTTTGGCAGCATTCCTCCTTCGATACTGATGGCTGCTTTAGAGTATGGTGGATGATTGACTTATGGTGACCTGTTGTTTTTGTTGTTGCCAGCTTGGATAACACATCTATCCTGTCGTTCTCTCCTCGAGGTATATGCTTGACTTGCACCTCCTGCAACTCTTCCATCCTTCTAAGTGTAGCATGGTAGTACTTCAATAGTAAGGGGTCTTTGACCTGGAATTCCCTCGACAACTGCCCTGCTACCAACTGAGAATCAGTCTTGCATTCTACCTTCTCGACTCCTACTTCTTTTGCCAACATCAACCCTACGATCAATGCTTCATATTTAGCTTGGTTGTTAGAAGCTTTGAATTGGAACGAAAGTGCCTACTCTACCACCACATTGCTAGGTCCTGCCAAAACAACTCCTGCCCCTCCTCCTCGTTTATTAGAGGACCCATCGACATACAACTGCCACCACTCTTCCTCCTTCACCTCCTGTCCTTGCAATTCTCCCACAAAATCTGCCAGGCACTAGGCTCTGACTAGTGAAAGTGCACGTCGCAATACACTTTACAAACAATGATTCCCTCAACAAATAAGCAATGTAGTAATAGTGGGAACCAAGATATCAATCCGTGGAAGTAAAGAGTAAAGAAGAATAAGAGGTAAGTGATTCAAATGAGGGAAAAATGAATGAATGAATGAAATGCAACCTAAAAATCAAGTTAAAACTAAATGAACCTAAATGGGGTTAAATTCTATATGATATGAAATGAAATGGAAAACAGAATGCTAATTAAAAGGCGCAATGCAGATCAGTATAGAATTCACAAATTAACCAACTCAAACTCAAGTTAAGAGCACTTACCTTTGTCAAAAATTGAAGTTGGTCAAAACTGTGAAGTAGCTGCACCAAATGTTAGTAAACACAAAAACAAACACTTTTTACAAAGACAAGGTTAGTAAAATATGAATAAAAATGAAGGTTGACCGAGTATCAAAGGATTTGGCTAAGTTTGGTGCACCAAAGAGTACACCTCTCAGTCAAGTGCAATTGTTTTTGATTTTTTTTAAACTTTGGCCAAGCACAAATGATCTAATGGATGAAAGAATGAAGTGATAAAAATATGGTTCGGGCAAAGTTGAAGATGACTAAGCCAAAATCCAAGATCAAGTTCTGATCGAGCCAAAAACTAGTCAAGACTAGCCACAAATCAAGCCTTCTCAGTCAAGTACTAGATCTAGTCAACTTTGCCGCACCAAGAATGAAATGGTATGTATGAAATGCATGGTTGGCCGAGAGAAATGATGTTATTTTTCAATTTTTGGTTTTCTATGAATGAGATGACCGAATGGTATGGTTATGGTGCTATGAATGGTGAAGTTTGTGGCTCAAAATCTGACCTAGTCTATAGCTACCTAAACCAGACCTGAAACCAGTGGGAAATGGATGTTAATGATGTATGAATTAATATGAACGAATGCACCAATGTTTGTTTTTGATTTTTCTATTTTTTTTTGGGGGGGGGGGGGGTTGGTGAAATAAAGTGAAGAACAATGAATGAAAATGGACCTAAGATTAACCTGAACTAATGCAGAATTAAAAACAGTGACAAAGCTCATAAATTTACACTAGAAAAGCATTTAAAGAAAGCATTAAATCTATCCTAACATGACAAGCAAGCTAGGCCGTGATGGTTTGGGAGTGCTACAACCTCAAACTAGTGTAACCCATGGCTAAGCCCCATTTAACCTAACCCTTGAAAGACATCCAAGTAGTTCACACTAAGTTCTTGGTCCGAAAGACTCCTCCCTAGTCCCCAACACAGTTTCACAAGCAAGCAAAGTTTTAAAGCAATTAAAGAAAGCTTGTAAAGTCACTACACTAAGTGCATGGAATTAAAAACAAAGCAACCAAATGCCTTCCTAGCAAGCAATGGCAACGCGCCTAGAGCCACCCTTGGCTCTTGATTTTCTTGGTATTAAGAGTCCTAAAATAGATTAGGAAACATCAAAGATTTGCTAGCTTCCACTTCCTATCCGGATAGCATTCACTAGTTTAGGCAAACCAAGAAATCAAGTCCAAGCCATGCTAAGCTCGCAACACCACACTTGTGGACCTTGTTCGGTGTAAAATTCTATTTCTAACTCAAAGCAATTAAGAAAACATTAAAGAGAAGATGCAAATAACACAAAACAGATCAAATACAAGAGGATCTATGGAAGAAAGAAGCGAAATCACATACACACAATGAAGAAACAATGGCGCACAAAGGTAGAAGATGGTGAAAGCCATGGATGCGTGAAGAGAAGAGAGAATTCGAATAGCTCTGCATTAGATCTGAATGTAAACTTTACAACTTATATTTTAGATCTGTGTTTTTACAATATATACTCAAGTACAACTTAATTACAATAGAAACAAATGTACACAATCAAAGTTACATAGGATTTGAAACGTTTTGGCGCGCAAGCATGCGTGGAATGCATTTTAGCTGACTTGAAACGCGCACAGCTTTTTCGTTTTAGCTCCAAATGTGACGATTCAAAAGCCACTAGAAAGCTCTGTGAGTTAACTTTAAAACGCCACCATTCTCACTTGATTTGGCGTTGTGGCTCGCTTTTCATAAATAAAACACTGAGACATGTTCACTGGGCCAATCTGGCCTGGTGAACCCCACTTCATAAATTTATATAAATTTCAATTCAGGTCCAAATTACATGAAATCAGCGCCCAATTAAGGCCCTTTAAGTTAGCTAAATAACCCAACAAGTTTCACTCAATTCAGAGATCAATTGAATCCTGGAGCCCAATTTAAGTGCATGATACTCGCGAGATGCGTGAGCTTGTGCTTCAGCTGCACATGGGCCAACTTCAAACGCGTGTGGAATCTTCAATTCTTGTCTAAATTGCACGCTTCAAATTTTTGCTTAAAGCTCAACGTGTCTACTTTAATCTGCAACCGGAATCAATAAATTTGGATCTCTGTAGAAATTACAATAAATCAAACAGTGAACCATGTCAGTTTCGGGTTAGTACAAAATAATGCTTAATTTACTGTTTTTATGCACTTTTCTGTATTAAGGCCTTTGTCAACACCCAATTTTGTCCGGGGATTATATTTTTAAAATAAAAATAAATAGTAAATAAAAAAAATATTGAAAAAATAAAAAGGTAGAAAAATATGTATTATTATTTAATTATGTTTGAAAAATACTAAAAATATAGGATAATATTTTATAGATTAAAAAAAATACATTTTCAAACACATATTTTAAATAAAAGAAAAGAAAAAAAGGGGGATCCAAATAAAAAAAAATGAAGTATAAAAAAAAGAGAGAGGTCCCAAATTGAAGGAACCCTTGGCCCAAGTAGTAACTTATTTTTTTTTAACCTAAGGGTAACCTTAAAGCAAGAGGGGGCAGTAATAAGAAGGGGTTGGTGGCTGTAAAATAGAGGGGGAGCACGGAAAAAGAGGCAGCAAAAAGAAGGCAACAACGAAAAGAGAAGAAGAAGAAAAAAAAGAGAGGAGGAGAAGCAGGATAGAAAATCAAATTTGAAGGTATTCTTTCTTAGTTTTTTATACTTTTATTATTATTGTTTTACACTTGATTAGTGTTTGTTTTTTATATTCATGGTTTGTTTTACACTTGGTTGGCGTTTGTTTTTATATTGATGGTTTGTGGAGTGTGTTGTGGGTCGTAGCCACCATCACATTCACTCACTCACCCCTTTTATTTCCGTCTTTTTTTTCTGTTTTATAAACCAAAATCATCCCTTCAACACCATTTCGCTTTCTTTTATTTGTTCTCACTTTTGTCTCTCTAAAAAAAAAACCGCATCATCTTCTCTCTTTCTCCGATCTCTCCACCATCGTTATGAGTTTAGTAAGAAACCTTGGCAATTAGAAAATCAGGGTTTTAGGTGGCCATGAGAGGAGGAAGGAGAAATTTGAAGAGGGCAACAGAGGAAAAACATGTAACCCTTCAAGATGGGCAAAGCATCGTGCAGAAAAGCGTGTGGGTTAAACGAGGGAGCTTCGTTGTTGTTGATGAAACTGGAAAGGAAAAGGCTCTTGAATCGGGTAGCAAGGTTGCATGCTTTGTTTCTCAAGTTCTTTTCTACGAATAAGTTCGAGAAATACAGAAATCTCCAGAGTGGCCTGGAAATTTTAAATCTACGGTGGTAGATGAATCAAATGAAATTTCTGCCTCCCAACGAGAGAATGAATTGGAGGATAGTGATGATGATGTGGCATGGTGGGGAAAAGTGGCAACAGTGGTGTGGGTTGCTTTTGGCCAAATCCCTTTTATTTTTATTATTTCTTATATTTTTTATTTATTTATATTATGTTATTGTAATTTATTTATTTTTTATTTATTTATTTATGTATTTATTTATTTTTATTTTATCATTTTATTATTTATCTTTATCTTTATTTTATTTTATTATTATTTTTATTCCAATTAGTTTATTTATCATAACAAAATAAAAAATCTTGACCATATATATAAATGATGATTAACAAATCTAAAATTCAATTTAATATTTTGTCTAATTTTTAATTTATTTGATAATTAATTCTAATATTCAATATGATACTATAGTAAAAAAAGGAGGTTATGTTGAATGCTAATTATATATGACTGTACACGTCACTGTATATTAGTATTCAATTATATAAAAATGATAATTTTAATATATTGATCTCAAATAATAATCGTAATATGCTAATTTAAATTAAATAGATTTTTTAAATACTATATTATGATATCAATGTTATTTCTTTTTATCTTAAGAGTAAGGATCAAGTATGATCGCGTGCATCATCTTATATCTTATATCTCATCTTTTATTAATATTTTCAGATAAATTTATAATCTTTAAATTATATGATTCATGATATATTCTTTACACAAATATATGACCACACGCGTCATTATTTTGTTATTTTTATCAAAGTTTATTCAAATTTTAATTTTATAAATATTCATTTTGTTAATGATTTCATAAAAAATTTTGGTACCAGCTTTTTTAATATAAGTGCGAAATTTACTCTTCCTTTTTCATATTAAAAAGTTATTTAGATGTTTGTACAATCATGTGCATTGTCTCACATCCGATGCTTATTATATTTAAATATTTTCATATCACTTATATATAAAATAATCATTTAAATATATGTATGGCTATATACGTCATCTTATATTTTTAACTAAAATTTATTCAAGTAAAATAAATAAATTTCAATCTTTTTAAGCAAATTTATATAGCAATCTATAATATCAATGTATAGTTTACACTGTCTTGATTTATTATAAGATTGATAAAGAGGATAAAATATATAACTCTCAAAACTCATTTCTCTTTAAAAAAAAAACATTTTAGGAAGAACTACGTAACCCTGATTTTTCATTCTAAATAGAAATACGTAGGAGCAAGGTTAATATCTTGTCGGGCCCAAATAGATTCTAATTTAATATTTTTCTTTTTTTAACAATAATATTTTAAAAAAATTATTTTTACGTTACAATATTTTATAGGGGAAACAAACATTATAAGGTCATATTCATCTTGCATATTTAATTGAAAGGTAACCGTCTTACGACGAACGTTGTAGGGTGCTGATACCTTCCCTACACGTAATCGACTCCCGAACCCATTTTTTTTGTTTCGAAGATCATTTTAGTTTTTCCATAGTTTTCCTTAATAAACTATGATGGCGACTCCTCTGTTCCCCTAAAAAGGGTGAACTATTTTTTACG
Source organism: Macrotyloma uniflorum (assembly GCA_016859785.1). Taxonomy (NCBI): domain Eukaryota; kingdom Viridiplantae; phylum Streptophyta; class Magnoliopsida; order Fabales; family Fabaceae; genus Macrotyloma; species Macrotyloma uniflorum. Next base: position 338,017 of record BDMB01000128.1, read on the forward strand.
TTCGCCGGTCTCGTCGTGACCCCGGTTGCGACAACCTTAAATGGTTTAATAACTCAAATAACACTTAATTTATCATTGTTAACAACTTATAAACATTAACAAAACATAATTAGATAAATAAAATAGGATAAAAATGAGTTTCATCAAATACCCCATACTTAGACCTTTGCACTCCTGGGCAAAGCTAAGGTTTGTAGTTCCATGCTTTATAAATCAAATAAATCAAAGTGAGCATCATAAATAGAAGTCATTATCCAAGCCTCATATGTTCAAGTACAGCAGCTAACACTTGACTCTTTAATTTAGAAGCACTCATGAATAAATCAACAAGAATCATCCAACATAACTTAGAGTTTTCCTCACATGGGTCAAGTGTTTCACTCATCACTCAAGTGTTTAAATAAGGTGTTGTTTCAATCAAACATAATCAATGCAAAATCATTTACATAGGCTTGAATAAATTCTAAGTTCAATCACCATAATTAACATGCATCCAAAGAATCACAAGGGCTTTAATTAGGCTTATAATGGGGCCAATGGCTTATAATTTTTGGGCATGGATAAACAAAGGTAAGCAAGGCTAATAAACATGGAACTTTTGGTCAAATAATTAGGAATAAACATCATCAAAGTGTGGCGGCAATGACTCATAATTTACTTCACTTTTGTCTCTTTGGCTCATAACTTTAACTTTCTTTTCTTTTCTTTCTTTTTCAACACTTTTGCTTTGATAACTTAGCCTTTTATTCACGGCTTTCTCTTTCTTTTTCATCTCTATTGCTTCTTTTTCTTTCTTTCTCAAGTCTCTTTTGCATAATTAATCACCACCCCACACTTGAGCTTTGCTCAATCTATAATTTAGAACCTCTTCATTTAACCAAAGTCCAAAGGTAATCATGGTTTTTTGGCTTAAGGCTTGTAATGTTAAGGTAATAAACAAAGAAAGGATAAATAGGCTCAAGATGGGTGACTAGGGATAATAACAATAAGGTAGGCTTTATTTGGCTAGTGAGCTTACAACAAACATGGCCTTGGTCATTTTCAAAGGATGCACATAATCAGATAATTTACTAAGAGAATAAACTCAAGTTCTACAATAATTAAGCATCAAAAATGCATCACACACATCAATGAAAATAGGCTCAATACCTCATGGCTATAACTCACAAAGTTGGAACAAAACCTGTTTAATTTAACATGAGGCACTCATAATTCAATCATCAATGTGCTTTGCTGCATCAACTCAAATAAACATAAGGCAATGGACAATAAACATGTTTGTAGCTCACGGTTTTCATGAAAACAAGATCAATAAATCAAGGTACTACACCAATAGCTTAGCTTAGAATCACAAAAGTCATGTCATAACTCATTTCAAATCAATAATTATTAAGAAGGCAAAGCCTAAATACCCCACACTTGAAGAACACATTGTCCTCAATGTGAGTTAAGAATAAGGTTAGAAGGATAATACCTTAGAAGCTTCAAATCCACAAGGAGAATTCTCCATAATTTATTCCTGTACAACTCAATAAAAAAGGATGAATCATGGAACCTTGCGGTTCTCCTCATATACCTTAGCATTTAAATTACTTGAACGTACATATCTTACATGAGGTGGCGGTGGTCTCCACTCTAAATCATCATCAAACCGCCACCTTTCTTCCTTCCATTCTTTCTTTTGTTTTTTTATTTTCTCCTTTTTTTGTGGTTTTTCTTTGGTACCTGCAGAAAACAAATCAAAAGCACTATATTCTACATGGTTAGTCCTAAAATTAGCAAACTGGCCATCTAGGCCGCACACTGTATCAAAGTCAGGATCAAAATCAAGTGGCAACAAGTCAAAAGGTTCATCTACATCTAGTGTTTCATCTACATCTACAGTATCTACATTTATACAATCAAGTTCATCATCAACAGTATCAAGAGCGAAGAGAGAATGGTCATAGATCACAGTTTGACCTTCAATGGGATGTTTCAATGCAGCAAAGATGTTGAATGTAACCTTCTCTCCTCCAAACTCCATGGTTAGTATACCAGCATGCACATTAATTATGGTCTTAGCTGTCATTAAGAATGGCCTGCCCAGAATAATGGTGGATTGACTAGTCTTCTTCTCATCATCCATGTCTATAATGTAGAAGTCAGCAGGGAATATCAACTGATCAACCTTCACAAGCACATCCTCAAGCAAACCAAGTGGCTTAACTGTGGTCTTATTCGCAAGCTGAATCACCACATTGGTTTCCTTGACTTCCCTTAACTGAAGCATCCTGTATAAAGCAGTTGGCATGACATTTATGCTTGCACCAAGATCAATTAAAGCATTACCGAAAGTCAGATGTCCAATGGTGCAAGGGATGGAGAATGAACCGGGGTCACCACACTTCTGGGGCAGTGGCAACTGGGATAGGGTAGACACGACCTCAATGTTGGCTCCTTTAAGCTTCCTCTTGTAAGTGTAGAGCTCCTTCAGAAATTTAGCATACTTTGGGACTTGTCTGACAGCTTCCAACAAGGGCAGGTTGATCTCCACCTTCTTAAAGATCTCCAACAAGTCTGGATCCACCTCCTTTTGCTTTGGAGCGCGCACTCTAGATGGGAAAGGAGGGGGAATCACAGGTGTGGAGTGTGTGGGCTGTGGTGAAACCTTCTCTGGTGGTTTGTCCTGGACAGTGGCAAGAGTCTGAACCTGTACATCATCAGTAGACTGCACTTGCTTGCCACTTCTCAATGTAATGGCATTCAAATCTCCTCTCGGGTTCACCTTTGGTTGAGATGGGAGTGCACTAGAGCCCTGTTGTTTCATCCTGTTCATCTCAGTGGGCAGTTGTCCAATCTGAGTCTGCATATCCTTCATACCAGCCATAATGGTTTCCAGCATCTTGCTCATATCTGGACTGCTCTCCTGGTGCACCACTGGCTGCTGCAATGGCTGCACATACTGTTGTTGGTTCCTGTAACTGTTATACCTGGACTGGTTCTGCTGCTGGTACTGGTCAGACCTAGGATAGGGCTGATCTAACCGTGTGTAATGCTACGGCTGCTGCTGTTGGCCCTGAAACCTCTGCTGCTGAGGTGCAATGTAAGAGCTACTCTGGCCTTGACTAGGCATGCCATATCTCAGATTAGGATGGTCCCTCCAACCTGGATTATAAGTAGACGAGTAAGGGTCATACCTAGGTTGGCTGGACTGCATAGGTGGCTGCACCTGTCTCAGATAGGAGGACTGTTGTCCTGCATACATAGCATCAGCTGACTCTACAGCATTAGCTTCCTGCAACTGTGGTCATAAGTCTGTATGATGATCAGAAGCTGCACAAATGCCACAAACAGAATGCATAGGATGCTCAAGCTACTGTGATGACTGGTTAGGCTGCTGTGTCAAAGCAAGCTGCCTCACCAAAGAAGTCAACTCTGTTAGCTTATTCTCCAAGCGCATAGTCTCATGAGTAACCTCAGAAGACCGGTTAATCTCATGTACTCCCCTGGTACTCTGCCTGGAGTGGAACTTTTGGGAGTTCTTAGCCATGTTGGAGATCAAGTACCTGGCTGCTGCAGGTGTTTTATCATCAATGCTCCTCCACTAGCTACATCAATCATGCTCCTGTCCATAGCCATCAGACCCTCATAGAAATACTGGATCAACAACTGTTCGTTGATCTGATGGTTAGGACAAGTAGCACACAACCTGTTAAAATGTTCCCAGTATTCAAACAAGGATTCTCCCTGCTACTGTCTAATGCCACTGATCTCCTTTCGGATTGCAGTTGTTTTGGAAGCACGGAAGAACTTCTCCAGGAACTTCTTCTTCATCTCGGCCCATGAGTTAATGGGGACAGCCTGACTGTATAGCCAGTCCTTTGCAGCATCACACAAAGAGAATGGGAAGGCCTTCATCTTCACGTGGTCCTCAGGCACATCAATAGGCCTCATGGTGGAGCAAACCACGTGGAATTCCATCAGGTGTTTATGCGGGTCCTCTCCTCCCAAGCCATGAAACTTGGGGAGCAGATGGATCAGACCCGACTTCAGCTCATATCCCACCATGCCTTCCCTGGGTGGTGGTACCTGTATGCAAAGGGGTTGGTAGTGCTCAGCGGGTGCTGCCAACTCCTTTAGTGTCTTCTCCTGTGAGCCCATATCTATCTTTGAAGCAGTCGGGCTTTGACTTGTATTTTGGTTTTCAAAATTTTGTTGTACCTGTGTTCTCTGTCTCTGCTTTTTTGGCAGGTTCTTGTTGAATGTCCTAGAGATCTCTGGATCAAAGAGAGTTAGGTCCTCCCCAGTAGATCGGGTCATACACCAAGAATACCTGTGAAAAGCTTCAACAGAACAATACAAGCACAACTATGCAATGCAAAATAATGCTTAATTTACTGTTTTTATGCACTTTTCTGTATTAAGGCCTTAAATGGTTTAATAACTCAAATAACACTTAATTTATCATTGTTAACAACTTATAAACATTAACAAAACATAATTAGATAAATAAAATAGGATAAAAATGAGTTTCATCAACTGGCCCTCTCTTCTGATATGTAATTTCATATTCTGATAACTCAATAGCCCACGAGATCATTCTTCCTGACAATTCGGGTTTCCTAAGGATTTTGGCTACTGGGTAATCTGTCCTTATAATCATTTTATGACTTTGAAAATATTGCCTGAGACGCCTGACCGCCACCACTGAAGAGGATGCATGTCAACTCCCTTCAAAAAGATTCCCTCAACAATTAGGATGTAGTATAATGGGAACCTGAGTATCAATCCTAGGAAGTAGTGAGAATAAGTGATGAGAAATGAATGTTTCAAATGAGGGAAATGAATGAAATGCAACCTAAATGCAATATTAAACTAAAATCAACCTAAAATGGGGTTAAAATACTATATGCAATGGAATGGAATGAAAACAAAATGCAGAAAATGAAAATATGCAGAATTCACAAAACTGACCGAAGTGAATAGTACCACAAGGTCAGAAAATCAAGCTCTCGGTCAACTATGGTAAAATGGATGAATGTCTCGGTCAACAAGGGTCCATAATGCTTTATATGATGAATGAATGTTATGGTAAAAATCTTGGTATAGGAAATATGAACAGAAATGAAAATGACCGAGAGTGATAGCAAAATTGGCTAAGTTTAGCACACTAACCTTGGTGAAAAATTGAATGTGGTCAGAATGATGAAGTAGCTGCACAGAATGTTAGTAAACACAAAAATATGGATATTTAACAAAGACGTGGTGCAAAAAAAATGTAAAAATAAAGGTCTTGACCGAGTATCAATGAATCTAGTCTAGTTTGGTGCACAAAATGGTGCACTTCTTGGTCAAAGACAAAACTATTTATGATTTTCAAATTTTGGATGGACAGAATGAATCAAATGGATGAATAATGGATGCTGGCAAATTCTTGACCGAGTGAAAATGAAGATGGTTCAGTGAAAATGCAAGATTATGTTTCTGACTAAGCCAAAAACACACCACAAATGAGTGTTCTCGGTCATAGGCTAAATGGATGAAGTTTGCTCGGTCAAAAATAAAATGGCATGCATGAAATGTATGGTTGGTCGAGTGAAATGCAATTATTTTTCAGTTTTGAGTTTTCTAAATGGTAGATGACCGAATGGGTGTGTGTTGGTGCGCATGGCTCAAATCCTGACCGGGTGAAATGGTGCACTTCGGTCAAAATTCAAAACCAGTGGCAAATGCAATGTGTGAGTGATGGAATAAATGCACCAATGAATATTTATATGTTCTCTAGAATTTTCAGGGGGTTTTGCAATGCAAGAAAATTAAAATGGAATTTCAAAGCAAGTAAGCTACACTACACTACCTAGTGCATGAACATGAATCTAAACTAATGTCTAATCTAGACTAACCTTAAATCTATCATCCTAAATCATCTAAGAACAGTTCAAAGCATTAAATCAAAGCATTTAAAGGTGCGGAAATCATAAAATCTCTAAACTACTAAGCATGAAAGTTAAAGAAAGCAAAGAAATCAATTCTTGGAAAGTGCTCACGGTGCTCAAGCCAACCTTAGCTTTTGAATAATCTCAACATTGTGAAAACCTAATTTCTTCAATTAAGAGTTCACCATATATGTTTGCAAGCTTCAACAATCAATTACGAAAGTCTCCACAAGTTAGGCAAAGTGAAGGATTCAAATCTAAGCATTGTGAGACATGCATGAACATTTCCATAGAATATCATTCGGTAAAACCTAAACTAAATCATTCAAACATCAAAGAAAAGCAATAAAATGGTCCAGAAGAACAAATATCAGATCCAACAAAAGAGGAAAAATGGAAGAAAAACAATGGAAAACATACACAAAGTGAAGAACACATGATGCACAAGAATGGAGAAGGAAAGAGCCATGAACGCGAGAGAGAATGAGAGAATTTGAAATGCTTCTTGCAATTAGATCTGAATCACAAACTTTAGCAACCCTTTCTTACATTTTGTTTAAGTTATATATAGTCCTACTTAAGTTATTACAATAGAATTGGATGTAGGGAATCAAAATACATTAAAGAGGAATCACAAGGGACGCGCCAGCTCACGGGTCAGCAACTTCAGTGCACTTGAAACGCATGCACTTTACTTGTTTCTTGTCTGAATTTGACGATTCAAGCTTCCTTCGAAAGTTCTATGTTTTAGCTTCAAAACTCCACTGTTCTCATTCAATTTAGAGATCTGGTACACTTTCAATAAATAAATCATTCAGACATGTTCGATGGACTAGTCTGGCCTGGTGAACCCCACTTCAATAATTTATGGAAAATTCAATTTAAGTCCAAATAAAGTAATTCAAAGGCTTGATTGAAGCCCAATAAGTAAGCTAATCAATAAATCAAATCTCATCCAATTTGAAATCCAATTGAGTTCTGGAGCTTAATTTAAGTGCTGATGACTCGAGGGATGCGTGAGCTGCACTTGTGCCAACTTAAAACGTGTGTGGAGACTTCAATTGTGGTCCAAATCACGCGCTTAAAATTTTGGCTGAAAGCTGCACGTATCTATTTTCATTTTCAACCAGAATCATGATTTTTGTATCTCTGTAGAAAACAGTGGACCTATGTCAGTATCCGTTTACAATAAAACAATGTTAATTTACTGTTTTTATGCACTTTTCTAGTTTAAGGCTTCCAATGGTCCAATAACACAAATAATGGTTAATTTATCTTTGTTAACAACTTATAAACATTAAGATAACATTATTAGACATTTAAATTAGGATAAAATTCAGTCTCATCAAATATCCATAAATAAGGTTCTTTCCAAAAATAATGGTTAGCATAAGATTTTAATTTATTGATATAATTCCTATCTACATCAGAAGGCAAAACAGAAGTAGCAATATAATTAGCCAAGTCAGCAAACCAAGGAATAGAGTTAACCTCATACAAGTGCTCATCAAGAAATGAATCATTAATTACATCAGTGGGGGCAGGGGACTGGATTCTACTCAAATGATTAGCAACTTGGTTGCACAGTCCAGCCCTGTCTTTAATAATTAAATCAAACTCTTGTAACAATAAAACCCATCTAATTAGCCTCGGTTTTGAGTCTTACTTCTTCAATAAATACTTCAAAGCTGCATGGTCAGTATAAGCAACAATCTTTGTACCTAATAAATATGATCTAAACTTATCCAAAGCAAATACAATAGCTAACAATTCCTTCTCAGAGGTAGTATAATTAACTTGTGCAGAGTCCATTGTTCTAGAAGCATAAGCAATAACATGAGTTAATTTATCTACTCTTTGGCATAATACAGCCCCAAGGGCATAATCAGATGCATCACACATTAATTCAAATGGTAAACTCCAATCAGGAGGCTGCATAATGGGAGCAAAAATTAATTTATTCTTTAACTCATCAAATGCAAGTTTACAGTCATCATCAAATAAAAATTTCACATCCTTTTGCAAAAATTTAGACAAAGGAGAAGCTAACTTACTGAAGTCCTTAATGAACCTTTTATAAAAACCTGCATGCCCAAGAAAAGATCTTACCTCTCTCACAGTCTTTGGATAATTAAGGGTTGCAATTGCTTCTTCCTTAGTCTTGTCCACTTGTATACCTTTGGCCGAAATCAAGTGGCCCAATACAATACCTTCTTGCACCATAAAATGACATTTCTCATAATTTAATACTAAATTAGACTCTATACATCTGTGCAATACTTTAGATAAATTATCAAGACATAAATTAAAATCAGATCCAAATACAGTGAAGTCATCCATATATACCTCCATACAATCCTCAATAAGATCACTAAATATGCTCAACATACATCTCTAAAAGGTGGCAGGGGCATTGCACAGTCCAAATGGCATCCTTGAGTAAGCAAAGGTACCATAAGGACATGTGAATGTGGTTTTGTGTTGGTCCTCCGGTGTAATGTGTATCTGAAAATAACCAGAGAAATCATCCAAGAAACAATAATGGGATTTACCTACAAGGCGCTCCAACATCTTATCAATGAATGGTAGAGGGAAGTGATCTTTCCTGGTAGCCTGGTTAAGCTTCCTGTAATCAATGCACACCCTCCACTTATTTACAACTCGTGCCTGCAACATCTCTTTGTTTTTCCCCTCAATAACTGTAGTTCTAGACTTTTTAGGCACCACATGGACAAGAGAAACCCACTCATTGTCCGAAATAGGATAGATGATGCCAGCCTTTAATAATTTAGCCACTTCTTTCTTTACTTCTTCAGCTATGGTTGGATTGACTCGCCTCTGAAGTTGCCTGCAAGTCTTAACATTATCCTCAAGCAATATCCGATGCATACATACAACAGGACTGATCCCTGGAATATCCTCAAGGCTCCAACCAATAGCTTTCTCATTTTCCTTCAATACCTTAGTCAAAGTTGTCTCTTCTATAACAAATAAATTATTAGCAATAATCACAGGTTTAGTGTTTAACCTACCCAAAAATATGTACTTGAGGTGGACAGGCAGCTGTTTGAGTTCATCATTGTTTTGTGGCTGCTGCCCACACTCTTCTTCACCTCCTATTTTTGTATTTTCTTTATTTTCTTCCTTTTTTTGTGATTTCTCAATGGTACCTGCAAAAGAAAAATCTAATGGAATATGAACATCATGGTTAAGAGGAAAATTTGCAAACTGGTCACACTGGCCGAACACTGTTTGAGAATCCAAATCATCCAACTGTACACAGTCCCAAGTCCTATTTACATCTGCTGTATTTACAAATTTACACTCCATGTCTCTTTTTGTATTTTCCAGATTTTTTATGTTCCTGTGTCCTCTACCTTAGCCCTTCAGGCAAGTTCCTGTCAAAGATCCTGTGACAAGCTGCAACAAACAACACAAGAGCAACTATGCAAATGCAAAATGTTAATGCAACCTAAGACTATATGTTGTGGAATGAATCACTCAAAACTCCTACTTCCCCGGCAACGACGCCATTTTGAAGAGGATGCGTGTCAAGCACCCTTCAAAAAGATTCCCTCAACAATTAAGATGTAGTATAATGGGAACCTGAGTATCAATCTTGGGAAGTAGTGAGAATAGGTGATGAGAAATGAATGAAATGCAACCTAAATGCAATATTAAACTAAAATCAACCTAAAATGGGGTTAAATTACTATATGCAATGGAATAGAATGAAAACAGAATGCAGAAAATGAAAATATGCATAATTCACAAAACTGACCGAAGTTAGTACTACAAGGTCAGAAAATCAAGCTCTCAGTCAACTATGGTAAAATGGATGAATGTCTCGGTCAACAAGGGTCCATAATGCTTTATATGATCAATGAATGCTATGGTAAAAATCTTGGTGCAGGAAATATGAATAGAAATGAAAATGACCGAGAGTGATAGCAAAATTGGCTAAGTTTAGCACAATAACCTTGGTGAAAAATTGAATATGGTTAGAATGATGAAGTAGCTACACAGAATGTTAGTAAACACAAAAATATGGATATTTAACAAAGACGTGGTGCAAAAAAAATGTAAAAATAAAAGTCTTGACCGAGTATAAATGAATCTGGTCTAGTTTGGTGCACAAAATGGTGCACTTCTCGGTCAGAGACAAAACTATTTATGATTTTCAAATTTTGGATGGACAGAATGAATCAAATGGATGAATAATGGATGCTGGCAAATTCTTGACCGAGTGAAAATGAAGATGGTTCAGTGAAAATGCAAGATTATGTTTCTGACTAAGCCAAAAACACACCACAAATGAGTGTTCTCGGTCATAGGCTAAATGGATGAAGTTTGCTCGGTCAAAAATAAAATGGCATGCATGAAATGTATGGTTGGTCGAGTGAAAAGCAATTATTTTTCAATTTTGAGTTTTCTGTGACCTGTCCTTCTTCTCCAATACATATTGGGATCGTTTCTTCCTTTGGTCTCACCCTGTCCTCCTCCTCCACCCTAGGGTCCAGATTAGTCATAGCTACCATGCCACTCTGCCTACGCTTCTTCTCAACCCTTTCTTCGTCCTGATGACTCCTGTTTTGGGGGACTTTAAGACTAGCCATATAACACTCCCTGGCAGCTTTTTGGTCGCCATGAATTATGGCCACCTTCCCTCTAGATGGAAACTTCACAGCTAAGTGTGGTGTTGACACTATAGCTCCAAGCTTGTTCAGGGATGGTCTCCCCAACAGCATGTTATATGAGGTGTAGACGTCTTGATAGACATACCTAACACTTATTGTCTTTACCTCTTCTCTGTTAGAAGTTGCTTTAGAACTGAATATGTTTACGTGCATTTTTTTAGTTGTTGTCCTAGTCTATAGGAAGCAGTTAAGTCTTTAAGTAACAGTTCAGTTTTAATTATGGCTTTATTCTAGGATCATGTGGTTAGTGGGCAGTTTTTTTTCCTTTAAATTGTAAATGTTTTAGATTTGAATAGATTGTGTGTGTATGCACGTTCTCTGTTGCAAAATTCCCTTGCAATTTTTCTCTATTTGTCTCAAAATATTATCCCAAAAAACAACAATTGGTATCACAGCTTTATTCTTGAGGGACCTGTGAGAGAAAACTTTGAAAGCATGGAAGGAGATTCAAGTTTTTCAGCAATAGCACTACCAGTCTTCAATGGTGAAAATTATCAAATTTGGGCGGTACGAATGGAAGCCTTCCTAGAAGCTCTGGATCTATGGGAGGCAGTTGAAGAAGATTATGAAATTCCTGTGCTACCTGGCAATCCAACAATGGCTCAAATCAAGAATCACAAGGACAAAAAAACCAGAAAAGTTAAGGCAAAGGCGTGTTTTTTGCTGCAGTCTCACCAACAATTTTCACTCGAATCATGTCTCTAAAGTCAGCCAAAGTTATATGGGATTATCTCAAAACAGAATACGATGGAGACGATCGAATCAAAGGCATGCAGGTGTTGAATCTCATTAGAGACTTTGAATTGCAGAAGATGAAGGAATCTGAAACTATCAAGGAGTACTTTGAGAGGCTTCTGAGCCTAGCAAACAGAGTAAGATTGCTTGGTTATGAATTTAATGACTCTCGCATTGTTGAAAAAATTCTGGTAATTGTGCCTGAAAGATTTGAAGCTACCATAACTACCTTAGAGAACACTAAGGATCTGTCCAAGATCACCTTGGCAGAGTTTCTGAATTCCTTGCAGGCACAAGAACAACGAAGGGCTATGAGAGAGGAAGGCTTTCTTGAGGAAGCCTTGCCTGCTAAACATGAAGACCGTGAAAAAAACAAAAAAAGGAACCAGCCACCAAATAGAGAAAGTGTTTTCAGAAATGAAAGCAAAGCAGGAAGCTTCAAGGGAAAATATCCTCCTTGCAAGCATTACAACAGGATGGGTCATCCTCCATTCAAGTGCTGGAGACAACCTGACGCTAAATGCACCAAGTGCAATCAATTTGGGCATGAAGCTGTCATATGCAAGAACCAAACTCAGTATCAGGAAGAAGATGCTCAAATTGCAAATGAAGAGGAAGAAGATCAACTTTTTATTGCAACCTATTTTTCAACCAATACTTCAAGTGAATCTTGGCTAATTGATAGTGGTTGTACTAACCACATGACCTTTGACAAGGCACTCTTTAGAGATATGAGGCAAACTGATGTCACCAAAGTCAGAATAGGCAATGGTGATTATATCTCAGTCAAAGGAAAGGGGACAGTTGCAATTACAAGCTGTGTAGGCACAAAATTTATTCCAGACATTCTTTTTGTTCCTGAAATTGACCAAAATTTGTTAAGTGTTGGTCAACTGATTGAAAGAGGATTTAGAGTTGTTTTTGAAGACAAATATTGCTTGATTAAAGATGCAGCTGGCCAAGATATGTTCAAGGTAAAAATGAAATGGAAAAGCTTTGCCCTAAATCCATTGGAGGAGGAGCAAGCTATTTTCTCACTTAAGGAAAATGTGACAGAAATCTGGCACAAGAGGCTTGGACATTATCATCACAAAGGGTTGCTGCAGTTAAGTGAAAAAAGGCTTAGCAGTTGATGTTCCTGAACTTGAGGATCGTATTTCTAAGTGCAGAGCTTGTCAATTTGGCAAGCAAAATCGAAAAGCTTTTCCAAAGGTGACACGGAGAGCATCAAGGAAGCTGCAGTTAATTCACACTGACGTTGCAGGTCCTCAAAGAACACCTTCATTAAAAGGCAATCTTTATTATATTATATTTGTTGATGACTTCACCAGGATGTGTTGGATTTTTTTCTTCAAAAACAAATCAGAGGTAGCTCAAATTTTCTGAAAGTTCAAAGTCAAAGTTGAGAATGAAACTGGTCTCAAAATTCAGATCTTGAGATTAGACAATGGAAGGAATACACATATGAAAAGTTTAATCAATTTTGTGAAGATTCCGGCATTGAACATCAACTTACTGCTCCCTATACCCCACAACAAAATGGGGTTAGTGAGAGGAGAAATAGATATTTCCTGGAGATGATAAGATGGATGCTGTATGAGAAGAATTTGCCAAAGAAATTCTGCACAGAGGCAGCAAATACGGTTGTTTTTCTTCAAAATAGACTTCCCACAAAGGCGTTGAAGGATCAAACACCATTTGAGGTCTGGTATGGTTACAAACCATCTCTGAAATTTCTTAAGATATTTTGTTGTTTGTGCTTCACTCATGTTTCGTAGCGCAAGAGAGATAAGCTAGATAAAAGAGCATTAGCAGGAATTTTTATAGGCTACAGCACAGTTAGCAAGGCCTATAAAATCTTTCAACCGCAAACTGAAAAAATGATCATTAGCAGGGATGTTCACTTTATGGAAGATGAAGAATGAAATTGGGATGATACAAAAAAGACAGATCTGGCCTCTACAAATGAGAACTTCAAGTTTTTAGCTTCAGACACAGAGCAAAATGAATTGATAGATGATGCTCCTCTAAGAGGTACTAGATCACTCTCTGATATTTATGAGAGATGCAACATTGCTGTTTGTGAACCTGCATATTTTGGAGCAGCAACGAAAGATCAAAATTGAATGGCTGCAATGAAGGAGGAGTTGTCTATGATTGAGAAGAACAAAACATGGGAGCTTGTTGATAAACCTCAAGGCAGAAAAGTAATTGGGGTAAAATGGGTATTTAGAACCAAGTTAAATGCTGATGGTTCAATAAATAAGCATAAGGCAAGGCTTGTGGTTAAGGGGTATGCACAGATTTTTGGTGTGGATTATTCTGACACATTTGCGCCAGTTGCCAGGCTTGATACGATCATGTTACTTCTTGCTATCTTTGCACAACTTGGCTGGAAAGTGCATCAAATGGATATCAAATAAGCATTTCTTAACGGGATCCTTGAAGAAGAAATTTATGTTGAGCAACCCGAAGGCTTCGTTGTGGAAGGCAAAGAAGACAAGGTCTAGCACTTACACAAAGCTCTTTATGGCCTAAAACAAGCCCCAAGAGCTTGGTATAGTCAAATAGATGATTATTTACTTGGCCTTGGCTTTGAAAGAAGTCTTTCAGAATCCACGCTCTATGTTAAACACAATGGCAGTGAGACTCTTGTTGTTTCTCTTTATGTGGATGACCTTTTAATTACTGGGAGTAGTGAAAAGCTTATTGATGAGTTTAAACTAGATATGATGCATGCTTTTGAAATGACTGATCTTGGTTTGATGACTTATTTTCTTGGAATGGAAATCAATCAAAAGAAGGATCAGGTTTTCATTTGTCAAAAGAAATATGCAAAGGAGATTCTGAAAAAATTCAAAATGGAGGATTGCAAAGAGACAAATACTCCTATGAATCAAAAGGAGAAGCTGTGCAAGGAAGATGGTACCAATAAAGTTGATGAAGGGTATTTTAGAAGTCTGATTGGTTGCTTGATGTATCTTACAACAACTCGTCCTGACATTCTGAATGCTGTAAATATTCTGTCTAGGTTTATGCATTGTGCAAGTGAACTCCATCTCAAGGCTGCAAAGAGAGTAATTCGATATGTCAAAGGAACAAGTAGTTTTGGTATTAAATTCACAAGGAGCAAGGAGTTTAAGCTGATTGGTTTCTCTGATAGTGATTGGGGAGGTTCTGTTGATGATATGAAGAGTACTTCAGGCTACTGTTTTACTATTGGATTTGCTGTTTTTTCGTGGAACTCGAAGAAGCAAGAAACAGTGGCTCAATCCACTGCTGAGGCGGAGTTTGTTGCTGCAACAGTTGCTGTTAATCAAGCTCTGTGGCCGAAGAAGATTTTAATCGATCTTAATCTAGAGTAGAAGGAAAGTATAGAGATCTTTGTAGACAATCAAGCTGCCATTGCCATTTCTCACAATCCTGTTTTTCATGGAAAAACTAAGCATTTCAACATCAAGCTATTTTTCTTAAGAGAAGTGTAGAAAGATAAACTTGTAACTCTAGTTCATTGCAAATCTGAAGATCAGTTGGGAGATCTCTTTACCAAACCACTTCCAGTTAGCAAATTCAAGTTTCTAAGACAAAATGTTGGTGTTTGCAGTGTCTAAAGCAAGGAGGAGTGTTAGAAGTTGCTTTAGAACTTAATATGTTTATGTGCATTTTTTTAGTTGTTGTCCTAGTCTGTAGGAAGCAGTTAAGTCTTTAAGTAACAGTTCAGTTTTAATTATGGCTTATTCTAGGATCATGTGGTTAGTGGGCAGTTTCTTTTTTTTCCTTTAAATTGTAAATGTTTTAGATTTGAATAGATTGTGTGTGTATGCACGTTCTCTGCTGCAAAATTCCCTTGCAATTTTTCTCTATTTGTCTCAAAATATTATCCCAGAAAACAACATTCTCCTCCAAACTTGGTTGGTAGGTCTATGAACCTTCCATGTTTACTCTCTCCCCCGAGAATCCCACTACCTGATCGTCGTATGGTTGTATTAATTCTTCAGGGAGTTCCATTCTTTGGAATGTCTTCCAGTACAGAATGTCCACCGAGCTCCCTTGATCCACCAGTGTCTTCTTGATTGTGAAGTTGGTTGCCTTCACAGTGATGACCATGGGGTCATCTGTGAAGGTGATCGGGGGCATCCTCGGCATTCTTCTCTCAACTGCGTGCACAGATTGTATACTTCTCAAGTGCCTCTTTCTAGCCTAGCTGGTGGATCCTCCTCCAGCAAATCCCCCAGCTATGGTATTGATGATACCCCTCAAAGGGGGTTTTCTCTCTCTTTCTTCCTCCTTCTCCTTGGCCCTCCCCCTAGGCCTCTGCTCCGAATATTGCTAATGACTCGGCCTCTCCGGCCTATGAACCCAGGGTCTCTTCTCCTCATAATTACTCCTCTTGACTAATCTCTACAGGTGCCCCGTTTGTATTAATTCTTCTATTTTATCCCTGAGGGTCACACATTCCTCAGTCGTATGGCCTTGGTTTCTGTGATACTTGTAGTGTTTGGCATGATCCGCATTTGAAGGAGTAGGTATTTTTCTCGGCATCTGTATTAGATCGGCATTCAATGCCTCCTCCAAAGCCCGACCTCTGTCCACGTTTAGAGGGGTGTAATGAGTGAACTGAGATGTCCTTGGTTCTTTGAACTTCGATTGAGGGCCCCTTCTCCCCCTGTCTTCTACTTCCCTCCTCTCTACTCCTCGGCCGACTTGTTGTTCCATCTTGCTCTGTGCCCTAAACTCCCTTAACTCCTCCAACTGCATGAATTTAGCAGCGCTATTCCTCAGCTCATCCAGGTTCTTGGCTGGTTTTTTGCACAGGCTATCCGAGAAGGGCCCGGGTCTTAGAGCCATCACTATGTGGTGCAGTGCCACCTCGGGATTCAAATTTCTGATTCTCAATGCCAACTTCCCGAACCTTTCCATAAATGTTCTCAAGGACTTATTCTTCTCTTGCCTAATATTGACAAGTGCTATGGATGTCAAGTGGTGTGGTCTGCTAGTGGCGAATTGTGTGCTGAACTTGGCTATGAGTGTATCGAAACAGTCTATTGAATTGGGGGGGCAGCCGTGTAAACCAGCTCAACGCTGCCCCCTTCAATGAAGTCGGGAAGACTTTGGAGAAAACCGCGTCATCGGTGGTGTAGAAGCTGACTTGGGTCACATACACATCTATGTGCTCGTCAAGGTTAGTGGTTCCATCATATCTATCAATGGTCCAATTCTTTCAAATGGCAGGTAGGGGAGTCTCCATAATCCCATCCACAAACGGGTGTCTTCGTCCTCCTCCCGGTGTCAATGAAACTGAGGCGCTCCCCCTACACACTTCCTCCATATGATTGGCTTCTTCTCGAGTGGTTCTCGGGGGTGGGCACCAGGAAGATTGGGACCCTGCTGGTACCTCAGTGTGTGATGAAGCCCTTTCCTTCTCCTCTAATTTTCTCTTCATCCTAGCATTCTCCCCCATAGACCGAGAACACTTCGGTCTAGGAGTTAGGAGTTATGAATGATTAAGTTACGATTAAGATTAGTGACCAAAATAGGATCATTAACGCTTAAACATCACGATAAAGAAGACCCAACAGCAAGGTTCAGCCCAACGGACAGGCCCATCCAGATAACAGTATAAATAGGGGTAATAAATGAAAGGTAACACATTCTACAGTACGCATTAATTGCCTTTGAACCTATTATTGACTTGAACGTCGAAGCGCCTTCGCAGGTACCCCCACTAGTCAGACCGAGGAGTACACGGAGCCAGGAGCCAACACCCAGCAATCGAGGACTAGTAGCACCAATGCAAGACCATAACTTAGGAGTATCCTGTGACACTCATAATTTAGAAAATATTTTTATTTGAATATGTGAAATTTTTACAATTTTTTTTTTTGAATTTGAAATTATAACATTATAAATGTATTTATACCCGCATAAACATAAAGAGATAAAAGTAAAGGAAGAAAATAATTTACAAATAATACATATATTTATCTTCTGCATCTAACTATCTGTTATAGGAACCATAATATAATATTTATAAATACAAAAGTGATGGGTAAAATGTTTCGAAACAAAAGTGTCACATATATAGTCCCATCAAGTAGGTTCCCATTAAACTATTAAGTAATCTATCATACTAAGGAGAGAGGTCTTCATCTTCATACAGAGCCTCGAAGGCTTCTAGCTCGTCAGATGAGAGGTCCGATAATGAGATGTCCCCCTCGTCAGCCGTGACCTCTACTGTTGTCATCCTTCCTCCCGTCACCCGCGTTAGTAGACCGGTTGCGTCGTGATCGTGGAACTGGAACTGGTAACGCAGGGGTCTAGGAGGTCGTACAGTACCTCTATATATATATATCATAATTGTACATGTGGTTGATTTGTCTATTACCCCAATACAAAAGGGCACACTATATGATAACCGTGCATCTACTGTGATAACTAAATCTGGTCCGTCTACTCCAGGGGTTAATAAGTATCTGTAGAGCCCTACCTGCTGGTATTCTCTAAATAGCTCGTTATAACTATAATTATATTGTACGTCTACTACTCTAACTCTACGGGGTTGGGTGGTCATCATTTTGTCCTGAAAATATTGGGTATAAGGGTGAGTCTCTTCCTATTCATAATCTCAATGTATACAATGAAATAAAAGGATGATAGAATATAAAATAGATAGAGTAAATTCAATAAATTTCATCAATATAAAAATTCTAGTCAATCAATCATTCAAACAATTAGTAAACATGCAAGTAAGAGTTAATATTAATATAATATAAATTCAAGATAGTCAATCCCTTCATCTTTCACTTCCATCATGTCTCACAATTCTCACTATTATTTTGGGCCCCTAAACGCTGCCAACCTCACCACCCAGATGATGTTGGCCTTACACCCTTAAATGAGTTTTACAGGATTTCCAGATGCAAAACTACTAAAGAAATGTGGGACACACTAGAAGTCACACATGAAGGAACAGAAGAAGTCAAACATGCAAGGAAAAATTCCTTGATACAAGAATATGAGCTATTGAGTATGGCACCAAATGAAAGCATCAGAGATTTTCAAACACGATTTACACACATAGATGGGACCATTGACCTTGATGAGCACATAGATGTATATGTGACTTAGGTTAGCCTATACACCACGGATGAAGCAGTTTTCTGCAGAGTCTTCCCCACCTCGTTGAAAGGAGCAGCACTCAATTGGTTCACCCGACTACCCCCCAACTCTATTGACTGTTTTAACACATTAATAGCCAAATTTGGTACACAATTTGCCACAAGCCGACCACATCACCTGACATCTATTGCACTCGTCAATATTAAACAAGAGAAGAACGAATCGCTGAGAACTTTCATGGAAAGATTCGGGAAATTGGCCCTGAAGATCAAAAATCTAAACCTCGAGCTGGCCCTACATCATATAGTCACAATATTGCGGCCAAGACCATTCTCGGATAGTCTTTGTAAGAAACCAGCCGAGAACTTGGACGAGCTACGAAACAGAGCTACCAAATTTATGCAATTGGAAGAGTTGAGGGAGTTCAAAACATAGAGCAGGCTAGAAAAACAAACTAGCTGAGGAGTTGAGAGAAGGGAGATTGAAGACAGAGGAAGAAGGGGGGCACAACCCAGGTTCAGGGAACCGAGGACATCCTGGTTCGCCCACTATACACCATTGAATGTACATAGAGGCCGAGCCTTGGAGGAGGCATTGAACTCAGATTTGATCTAGATGCCTAGGAAGATACCCACTTCGTCAAACGCAGACCCTGCCAAGCATTGCAGATACCACAGAAATTAGGGCCATACAACGGAAGAGTGTGTGGCCCTTAGAGACAAAATAGAAGAGTTGATACAAGCGGGACATCTGCAAAGGTTAGTCAGGAGAAATAACTATGAGGAAAAAGGACCCTAGAACCCCAAGTAGGAGAGACCGAATCATCAGAGATATTCTGAGCAGAGGTCTAGGGGGAGGAACGAAGAAAAGGAGGAAGAGAGGGAGAGAAAACCCCCTTTGAAGGGTATTATCAACACTATAGTCGGGGGATTTGGTGGAGGAGGATCCACCAATTCCGCCAGAAAGAGGCACTTGAGAAGTATAAAGTTTGTGCACTCAGTTGAAAAAAGGATGCCGAGGATGCCCCCTATCACCTTCACAAACGAAGACTTTCAGGGTATAGACCCACAACAGGATGATCCCATGGTGATCACAGTTGAAGCTGCAAACTTCGCAATCAAGAAGACATTGGTAGATCAGGGGAGTTCGGTGGACATTTTATACTAGAAGACATTCTAGAAAATGGAACTCCCCGAGGAGATAATACAACAATACAACGATCAGGTAGTAGGATTCTCGGGGGAGAGGGTGAACACGAAAGGTTTCGAAGACCTACCAACCAAGTTCGAAGATTCTGGTTCAGTCGGGAATCATTTATGGTGCGACCGAAAAATTCTGGTGCGGTTAGATTTCATATCTGGTGTGGTCGGATCTCATTTCTGGTGCAGTTGAAAAATTATGGTTCGATCGTAATGCATTTGTGGTGCGGTCGGGAGTCAAATTTGGTGCGGTCAGAAGATTTTGGTTTGGTCAGAATCAAATTCTGGTGCGGTCGGGAATCAAATGTGGTGCGGTTGGGAGTCAAATTTGCTACGGTCAGAAGATTCTGGTTCAGTCGAAATCAAATTCTGGTACGGTCGAGAGTCAAATGTGGTGCGGTCGGGAGATTCTGGTTCGATCAGAATTCATTTTTGGTGCGATCGGAATATTCTATTGTGGTAAAAAAAATTTGGTTCAGTCAAAAAATTTTGGTGCAGTTGAAAAATTTTGGTTGAGTCGAAAAGTCTTAGTCCAGTCGAAAAATTATGGTCCAGTCGAAAAATTTTGGTTTAGTCGAAATACACTTTTGGTGCTGTTAGGAGTCAAAACTAGTGTGGTCTGAAGATTCTGGTTCGGTTAGGAGTCATTTATGGTGCGACCGAAAAATTCTGCTGTGTTCAGATTTCATATTTGGTGTGGTCGGATCTCATTTCTAGTGCGGTCGAAAAATTATGGTTCGGTCGTAATCCATTTGTGGTGTGGTCGGGAGTCAAATCTGGTGCGGTCAAAGATTTTGGTTCGGTCGAAATCAAATTATGGTGTGGTCGGGAGTCAAATGTGGTGTGGTCGAGAGATTCTGGTTCGATCGGAATATTTTGGTGCGGTCAAAAAATTTTGGTTCGGTCGAAAAATATTGGTGTGGTCGAAAAATTTTGGCCGGGTCGAAAAGTCTTTGTTTGATGGAAAAATTATAGTCAGGTCAAAAAATTTTCGTTCGGTCGAAATCCACTTTTGGTGCTGTCGAGAGTCAACACAAGTGTGGTCTGAAGATTCTAGTTCGGTCGGGACAAATTTCTAGTGAAACCGAAAAATTTTGTGGGCTCAGATTTTCATATCTAGTGCAGTCGGATCTCATTTCTGGTGCGGTCGAAAAATTATGGTTCGATCTTATCCACTTTTGGTGCGGTCGGGAATCAAATCTGGTGAGGTCGGAAGATTCTGGTTTCGTCAGAATTCATTTCTGGTGCGATCGAAATATTTTGGTGCGGTCAGAACTCATTTCTGGGGCGGTCGAAAAAATTTGGTTTTGTCGAAATATTTTGGTGTTGTCAAAAAATTTTGGTCGGGTCGAAAAGTCTTGTTCCGGTCGAAAATTATGGTCCATTAGAAAAATTTTAATTCGGTCAAAATCCAATTTTGGTGCGGTCGAGTGTCAAAAGTAGTGTGGTCTGAAGATTCTGGTCAGTCGAGACTCATTTCTGGTACGACTGGAAAATTCTTGTGCCGCCAGATTTCATATCTGGTGCGGTCGGATCTAATTTCTTGTGCGGTCGAAAAATTATGGTTCGGTTGTAATTCATTTGTGGTGCGATCGGAAGATTCCGGTTCGGTCGAAATCAAATTCTGGTGCGGTCGGGAGTCAAATATAGTGTGGTCGGGAGATTCTGGTTTTGTCGGAATTCATTTCTAGTGCGATCGGAATATTCTAGTGGGGTTAGAACTCACTTTTAATATGGTCGAAAATTTTTGGTTTGGTCGAAAAATTTGAACGGGTCAAAAAGTCTTGGTTCGGTCGAAAAATAATGGTCCGGTCGAAAATTTTGGTTCGGTTGTAATCCACTTTTGGTGCGGTCGGGATTGAAAACTAGTGTGGTGTGTGAAAATTCTGTTTCGATCGAGACTCATTTCTGGTGCGACCGAAAAATTCTGGTGCGATCGGATCTCATTTCTATTGTTGTCGAAAAATTATGGTTCGGTCGTAATCCATTTGTGGTGCGGTCGGGAGTCAAATCTGGTGCGGTCAGAAGATTTTGGTTCGGTTGAAATAAAATTTTGGTGCGGTCGGGAGATTCTTGTTCGATCGGAATCCATTTCTAGTGCGATCGGAATATTCTGGTGCGGTCAAAACTCATTTCTGGTGCGGTCGAAAAATTTTGGTTCAGTCGAAAAATTTTGGTGCAGTCGAAAAATTTTGGCTGGATCGAAAAGTTTTGGTCCGGACGAAAAATTATGGTCTGCTCGAAAAATTTAGGTTCGGTCAAAATCCACTTTTGGTACGGTCGGGAATCAAAAGTAGTGTGGTCTGAAGATTCTAATTCGATCGGGACTCATTTCTAATACGACCAGAAAATTCTGGTGCGGTCAGATTTCATATCTGGTGCAGTCAAATCTAATTTCTTGTGCGGTCGAAAAATTATGGTTCGGTCGTAATCCATTTGTGGTGCAGTCAGGAGTCAAATCTGGTGTGGTCGGAAGATTTTGGTTCGGTCGAAATCAAATTCTGATGCGGTCGGGAGATTCTAGTTGAGTCAGAATTCATTTCTGGTGCGATCGGAATTTTTTGGTGCGGTCAGAACTCACTTCTGGTGCGGTCGAAAAATTTTGGTGCGGTCGAAAAATTTTGGCTGGGTCGAAAAGTCTTGGTCTGGTCGAAAAATTATGGTCTAGTCGAAAAATTTTGGTTTGGTCGAAATCCACTTTTTGGTGCAGTCGGCAATCAAAACTACTGCGGTCTAAAGATTCTAGTTCGGTCCGGACTCATTTCGTGTCCGATTGGAAAATTCGGGTGCTGTCATATTTCATATCTGGTGCAGTCGGATCTCATTCCTGGTGTGGTCGATAAATTATGGTTCGGTCGTAATCCATTTGTGGTGCGGTCAAGAGTCAAATCTGGTGTTGTCGGGAGTCAAATCTGGTGCAGTCGGGAGTCAAATCTAGTGTGGTCGGGAGTCAAATCTGGTGCGGTCGGAAGACTCTAGTTCGGTCAAAATCAAATTCTGGTGCGGTCTGGAGTCAAATTTGATGCGATCAGAAGATTATGGTTCGATCGAAATCCACTTTTTGTGCGGTCGGGAGTCAAAACTAGTGTGGTCTTAATATTTTGGATCGGTCGGGACTCATTTCTGGTGCAATCAGAAAATTCCTGTGCGGTCAGATTTCATATCTGGTGCAGTCAGATCTCATTTCTGGTGTAGTCGAAAAATTATGGTTCGGTCGTAATTCATTGGTGGTGCGGTCGGGAGTCAAATGTGCTGCGGTAAGGAGATTCTGGTTCAGTCGAAATTCATTTCTAGTGCGATCGGAATATTCTGGTGCAGTCAGAACTCATTTCTGGTGCGGTCGAAAAATCTTGGATTTGTCGAAAAATTTTGGCGGGGTCGAAAAGTCTTGGTTCGGTCAAAAAATTATAGCCTGGTCGAAAAATTTTGGTTTGGTCAAAATCCACTTTTGGTGCGGTCGGGAGTCAAAACTAATATGGTCTAAAGATTTTGGTTCGGTCGGGACTCATTTCTGGTGCGACCGGAAAATTCTGTTGCGGTCATATTTCATATCTAGTGCGGTCGAATCTCATTTTTGTTGTGGTCGGGAGATTCTGGTTCGGTCGAAATTCATTTCTGGTGCGATCGAAATATTTTGGTTCGATCGAAAAATTTTGGTGCAGTTGAGAAATTTTGGCTGGGTCGAAAAGTCTTGGTCTGGTCGAAAATTATGGTCCGGTCAAAAGGTTTTGGTTCGGTCGAAATCCACTTTGAGTGCGGTCGGTTGTCAATACTAGTGTGGTTTGTAAATTTTGGTTCGGTCGGGACTCATTTCTAGTCCGACTGAAAAATTCTGGTGCGGTCAAATTTCATATATGGTGCAGTCGGATCTCATTTCTGGTGCGGTCGAAAAATTATGGTTCGGTCGTAAAGCGTTTGTGGTGCGGTCAGGAGTCAAATCTAGTTCTGTCGAAAGATTTTGGTTAGGTCCAAATCAAATTCTGGTGCGGTCGGGAGTCAAATGTGGTGTGGTAAGAAGATTCTGGTTCGGTCCGAATTCTTTTATTGTGCGATCGGAATATTCTGGTGCGGTCAAAACACATTTCTAGTACGGTCAAAAAATTTTGGTTCGGACGAAAAATTTAGGCAAGGTCGAAAGGTCTTGATCCGGTTGAAAAGTTATGGTCCGGTCGAAAAAATTTGGTTCGGTCAAAATCCACTTTTGGTGCGGTCGGGAGTCAAAACTAGTGTGGTGTGAAGATTTTGTTTCGATCGGGACTCATTTCTGGTGCGACTAGAAAATTTTGGTGCGGTCGGATCTCATTTCTATTGTTGTCGAAAAATTATGGTTCGATCGTAATCCATTTGTGGTGCACTCGGGAGCCAAATCTGGTGCGATCAGAAGATTTTGGTTCGATCGAAATCAAATTTATGTGCAGTCGGGAGTCAAATGTGGTCCGGTCGGAAGATTCTGGTTCCGTCGGAATTCATTTCTGGTGCGATCGGAATATTCTGGTGCGGTCAGAACTCATTTCTAGTACGGTCGAAAAATTTTGGTTCTGTCGAAATATTATGGTGCGGTCAAAAAATTTTGATTTGGTCGAAATCCACTTTTAGTGTGGTCGGGAGTCAAAACTAATGTGATCTAAAGATTCTAGTTCGGTTTGGACTCATTTCTGGTGTGACCGGAAAACTCTGGTGCGGCCAGATTTCATATCTGGTGCGGTCGGATCTCATTTCTGGTGCGGTCGAAAAATTATGGTTCGGTCATAATCCATTTGTGGTGCGGTCGGGAGTCAAATTTGGTGCAGTCGAAAGATTTGGGTTCGGTTGAAATCAAATTCGAGTGCGGTCGAGGGTCAAATGTGGTGTAGTCGAGAGATTCTGGTTCAGTCGGAATTCATTTCTGGTGCAATTGAAATATTCTGGTTCGATCAGAACTCATTTTTGGTGCGGTCGAAAAATTTTGGCTTGGTCAAAATGTCTTGGTCCGGTCGAAAAATTATGGTCCAGTCGAAAAATTTTGGTTCGGCCGAAATTAACTTATGGTGGGCTCGAGGGGAAAGGAAGTTGCCGAGGAATCGTCAGGTTGGCAACTTGCGAGGAAGACGCTGCAACACAGTTCAAACTTTGATGTCATAAGCCGACATCTCGGACCTCGGCCAAGACGCATACTTAAGAGGATTACGAGTCCAATACAGGGGAAACCTAGGTGTGGTGCTGTTGCCAAAAATATAAGGACATCCCTTAGCATCAATAACAATCTTAAAATAGCCGTTTTTAAAATTCTTATAGGAGGAAGAGTAAGGTTTGAAAAGTGCATTGGATGGTTGACTGAATAACGAAACCCAACTGGCCAAACCAGTGGGACGAGTATTGAAGAAATGTAAGAAAACAGAAGGAGTGGGAATAATAGAGAAAGCTGCACAGAGAACACGAAAGGCTTGAATATAGGCCCATCCGTTAGGATGAAGTTGAGTAGGCACCACATTAAGCGTGCCGAGGACTCTCATTGTGAAGTCGTCAAACGGGAGACGAACACGAATATCAGTAAACAGGCAGGAATACATGTAAAAGAAATCTCTCTTGTGACCCTCTCAACCGTGACATACACGGTCTACCCGAGTACAAGCAAGGGCGTGGAAGAGGTCATTCTTAATCTCTGGGAACATTACCTCATAATTTTCCATGAAAAACTTCATTTCCTTAGACCTATAAAAACGAGAAACAAATTGAATCACACTCTCCAAAACCCACTCATAACCAGGGTGAGGAAGAACCTCGTTCTTCTCCATGTCAGTACTTCTCTCTCATCCCTTGAGGTCGTGCAATCCTCGGACTCAACAACCTTATTGACATACGAAGTTGAACCCCCACCCGAACACTCCGCTGCGTTTTCAACTACACGAACCAAACTCTCTCTCGAAGACCCTCTAGAACCCGACGACACCTCGATAGTGGAAAAAGAAGAAGACATCATACCAGTTAGAAGATTAATCCCAAGCAGTAGAAAATAAGGCACAGGCGCGAATGAAGATCGAAGTCATATTTATAGGAGTTCAAGTGTGTCATGAAACGTCATCAGTGAAGGGGAGGAAAGCAACGAAGCGACGCTTCAAATTCAACACCCTAGACCCAATGATCACTTGACCACGTAGGCATAAGACTCTCTTAACTATTTTTCCCGCCCATTCGAATTTCAAAAATAGTCCCCAGATGCAAATATTTGCCACATCGGTAAGGATGAACGAATAAAGAGCCCACATCGAAACAGTTCCCAATTCCATTTTTTCAATCTCTTCAGATGTTTCAGAGATACTGTTTAAGACTTTCAGCTCCTTGAGGCTTGAGGGACAAGTGTACTGATATAGGGTCTAGCCCTCAAAACCAACACACTAAGGCCGAACACACCTCGGTCTAACGAATCTCCCTGTAAGAGTGAACCGAAGACTCATTGGTATAGTTAATTAAGGTATAATTAGAAAGGTTAATGACCTAAGCAAAGTTATTCACACCTAAGCATCATGCTAAGTGAAGACCTAGATCAGAGAACCAGCCCAACAAGCAGGCCCATCTAAATGACAGTATAAATAGGGGTAATAAATGAAAGATAGGTCATTCTACAGTACACATTAATTGCTATTGATCCTATTACTGACTTGAGCATCGGAATGCCTTCGCAGGTACCTTCACCGGTCAGACCGAGGAGAACACAGAGTAAAGAAAAGAACATAAAACGACCAGCCCATGGAGACCGAAGACTAGTAGTTCCTGGGAGTCACAAGAACAATAAGTTTTTTTTTAGAACCTCTATTGTATCCCTTAAACTATACATAACAATAAAAGAAGATTAGAAGCTGATCTACAAATTATTATTATTATTATTATTATATTTTTATGATAATCAAAATGAAGAATTGAAAGTCAAGGGTGGTCATGAGCAGAGGAATTTTGGAATAAAAAGAAAGAAATGAATTAAGAAGTTTGGAATTGGATTGGGAGAGAGTGAAAATGGAGTTGGAAGCAGTGAAGAGGTATTTGGAGAAAGGAGTCGGAACAACATCGGAGGTTGATGGGTAACCGCCCAGGTTTCTCGAACCGTTGATAATGAATTCCCTTAAGGTTGATCTCATCGAACCTGGTCGCCTTGTATGTTCTATGAAGATACCTCAACGTTTACTCGTTCGTGCACTCGCTCACGCCTTTCTTCTTCTTTTTTTTTTTTTTTTCTCTTCTTAATTGTTTTGTTGGTTTTTGAAACGCATCTTACGACGCAATTCGTTGCACGGTGGCGCCACGGCTGCGCTGGTGGATGTGGTGGGGTCCGCCGCAATTCCCACCACTGGATACTCAGGTCACACTATGGGGGTTTCCGTCGAGATTAATGTTTCCTACTTGGATGCTGCCTATATCGATGTATCTCACCAACTATCTTTCTCTTTTCTGATTCATTGTTTGTGGTTTGTTATAATGATCCATTTACTTGATAAATTAATCATCATTATGGGGTCAGGTTTGGTTTGGTTGATTGATTTTTGTTCCTTTAATTGCTCTCTGGAATGCAAATTCTCATGTGGTGAAATCATCTTTGGTCTTTCTTCCTTGGCATGTCTGTCACATGTTGTCACATGTGATGTATTGACCAAATATGTTGCTCAAGTTCTAGACTTGGCCACCATAACACCATAACTTCTGTTATGATTTGGGAATTGTTTTGTAATTGAATTTTGTGAGCAAGAACTATTTAATGATCAACAGAAAATAAAAATCTTTATTTCTGTCTTTTCAATGTTGGAGTAGGCGGGGGTGGGGGATGGTGGTGTGTTTTGGAGAATTTGATTGGTTGACATGACATGTTCTTTGAACTATTGCAATACCTGATGATTTTGTCAACAGTGCTCCTTTAATGTTTTGACGTGATAGTATGAATTAATGACAATCTGATTGATTAAGCAAGTCTTTATTTCGAGGAGTGGAATGTAAGGAGTTGTTTCACTGGTTTATGATAATAATGGATGTAATGCAAGATATTACTGCAATAATAATATTTTGCATTTTTATGTTAGGAGGAGATTGAGATCGAGGCTAGGGCTCTGCGTGTAGGGAAGGCTGTTGCTGTTATAAGCGTGGAGTTCAAGAAGAAAAAAACTGGCAAAATTTTTGCCCAGGGGCGTCATACCAAATTTCTCCCTCCTTCCAGTAAAATGTGAAGGACAAAATACGGATCCAAATAAATGGTTCCAGTTCAGTGTTGTCTCGACCTTATTTAGCAAAGATATCTAAGTGTAACTTCTGGATTAAGTTTGCTTCATGTCCTGCAGTTACTTCGGTACCTTGAATTTTCTGTACCAGTTCTTATTGCTGTATAGGACACTTCCTTATTGTTAAATGATGATTCTCGAAGTTCTTTCTCATCCTTTTGTTTTTGAATGTTATAATTTATATGTATATTTGATCTCTAGAAAATGTTTTTTTAATGAATCTTCATCTAAAATGGATTTATAAACATTGATTTTGATATTTTCTGAACCCGCCGATCTTGTCTATTTAGTGGGACAAGGCTCGTTTTTTATTGGCTTTCTCAAGAGTTCTTTTGCTTTAGAAATGATTAAAACGAATATCGGACGTTTAACATTCGATGTTTGCACTTAATTATAACAATATTATGATTAATTTCTCTGGTTTTATTTTATACGAATTAGTTTCACTCCTTGTCCATTTGCAACAATTGTTGCCAATGAACAAGTAACTTTTCAGTGGAGAGACACACCAGTTAATTAAATTGACATTTCCTTTTCATTGTTCTCACTCTTGTTTTAGGTTCTAAAGCATAAATTATTAATTGATTCTCATTCTAACCACTCTTTTCTCTCATCATCCTTCGTGTGAAAAAGGTGAAGTGAAAATATAAAGCCGTTCAATTCTCTTCCTTCTTTAAACTATACATGTATTTTATGCTGCCAATTCGTGCTGGGGTTGGCTTGATGCAATGCAATGGATCACCATAAAATTACCGAAGGTCATTTTTGAGCCATGGGTCTATTCATAAATGCAAGTTTTGGTCAGGCTACTCAAGATGTCCATAGTTACAAAAGTTTTCCTTGTTCAAAATTTCATCCCCAAATAGTTATATAAGGTACAATCATTTTATCGGACCCATGTCCTATAATTCCCAGAGCATCTCTGAAATTGAGTGTGCTCCTCATGGTTCGCCTGCCAATTCCTCCATTGCCCTTTCTCATCATGGCAGCAAATTCCCCATAATCTATTTGTCCATCCTGCAGAGAAAATCTTCCATTAACCCAACGAACAGGTTGCCAACTTTATAATCAAGTGTTGCAGAATCTTATGACAATTACAAACAACTCTAGATAGCAAGACAAAAGAATACTTACGTTGTCTTGATCAATTTCCTTGACAATTTCATCAATATGGACGTCCTCCAAACCGAAATCCTTACAATCTTGGTGTATCTCATCAATGGTTATGTAACCACTTCCATCTTTGTCAAAATAGGAAAAAGAAAACTGACACCAGATTTTCCTCTCTCTATAACTAACTTATTTAAGTGGACCGTAGCAGCAATGAATTCACCATAGTCAAGTGTCCCACTATTATCAATATCTGCCTGTAACGCAAGATTATAGATCTTGTTCAACAGCTAAAATATTGCAGGCAAAACGGCACAAAGAACAAAAAATGGATTTAACCATGAACAAAAACAAATGTCTTACTGCATCCATAAGATCCTTGATTTCGGACTCCATTAGTTCAGATCCTACCCGCTTGAAACCTTCTTTTAGCTCATCAAATGTTATAGTTCCACTGTTATATGCATCAATCATCTTAAATAACTCCTTCAGACCACCAATTTCTTCCTCAGAGAGCCTCTCTGCAATAACTTAGAAGTAAAGTATACAAAGTGTAAATTTCAAAGTATTAGGATTTGACATGTAGAAGACTAGGAAATGGATCACTTTCAATTCCAATTCAAGACGAGTTAATGATAGAGTTCCACAATCAAGCCATTAAGGCTGAGCTGTAAAAAATTTAATACTCAAACTAAGAACCACAAATATGGGCCAAGGCTGTGAATAAAGTGACAGCAATTCATTTTTGCTGATTTATGACAAGACAATTCAATTGAAGCATATCATAGAAAATTGGCATTGATAAAAAAAATCATGTAAAAAAACAGACATAATGTTAGTAGTTTTTTCAGTTTTTCTTTGAATAAGTCTTACGGTAGTAGTAATGAATAAATCATATTTCTTAATATCTTTTATATCTCTTTTAGTTTCTAACAATTGGTATGAGAGCTCAGTAAAGTGCCTACAGTGTGCAAGTGTGTGAACGAAAAACAGTGAATGAGAGCGAAAAACAGTGAGTGAGAGAAACACTGAGTAAAACCTAAGTGTACCGAAGGCAGAGAACGCGACACCGGCCAAGAACGCCCCACGGTCGACAGAAAACACAGCACCGGAAGATAGAATGTCCAACAGCGAACCACCGTGCACCACCGCGAACCACCGCAAACCAGAGAAGGCGACCTCAGGGACGACGACCTAGAAGCCTGCACACCAGAAACGTGACATTGAGGAGAGAGATACATGGCCACTTAGCGTTTAGGAGACAAGTGATATTGAGCGGCCACTCAGGGTTTGGGAGAAACGTGATAGTGAGCGGCCACTTAGGGTTTGCGAGAAATGCAAGCCGCAAGAGAGAGGAAAGTGAGAAATTGAGGAGAGAGAAAAGTGACGTGGAGAGGAGAAAAGTGACGAGGAGAGAGAAAAGTGAAATTAAAGAGAGAGAAAAGTGACGAGGAGAGAGAAAAGTGATGAAGAGAGAGAAAAGTGTAAAGAATTAATTTGCATGAATGCATTTGAAGAAAAAAAAATAGCCTCAAAATTAAATATGTCAGCTGAAAAATTTGTTCAATCCGTTATTCTAAAGTTCGATGGCCACTATGATTTTTGGTCAATGACTATGGAGAATTTCTTACGAAGCAAAGAAATGTGGCAGCTTATAGAAGAAGGTATTTCAACTCTTGCACCACAACGAAAAAAGTATTGAAAAGGCCAAGATAAAAGATTTAAAAGTCAAGAATTTTCTGTTTCAAGCTATTGACAGAGAAATTCTTGAAACTATTCTTGACAAAAGCACCTCAAAGGCAATATGGAACTCCATGCAGAGGAAGTATCAGGGATCCACAAAAGTAAAACGGGCACAACTCCAGGCATTGAGACGAGAATTTGAGTTACTTGCTATGAAAGAAGGGGAGACCATTGATAACTACATGGGCAGAACGCTTCATGTGGTCAACAAAATGAAAACAAGTGGTGAAGCAATGAAGGAAAGCATGATTGTTAGCAAAATACTCAGATCTTTGACATCCAAGTTCAACTATGTTGTATGCTCAATAGAGGAATCAAATGATTTGGATGTTTTAAACATTGATGAATTGCATGGCAATCTCCTGGTGCATGAGCAACGCATGCAAGAATTCCAAACAGAGGAACAGGTCTTGCAGATAACCAATGATGATCAACCTCCTAAAGGTAGAGGAGGTCGGAGCTCATTCAGAGAAGGTCGAGTCTCATTCAGAGGAGGATGCAACAACAGAGGAAGAGGAAGAGGTAGAGGCAGACAACTATTCAATAAAACATTTATTGAGTGTTTTAAGTGTCACAAATTGGGTCACTTTCAATATGAGTGCCCAGATTAGGAGAAGACTAATTATGCAGAACTTGAAGAAGATGAAGAACTCTTACTTGTGGCCTATGAAGAATTGCATCAAACAATTCATGAAGAAATATGGTTCCTGGACTCCAGGTGCAGCAATCACATGACAAGAAATCGGGAATGGTTTGTGGACATGGAAGGATTATGCAGAACTGTGAAACTTGGAAACAACACAACAATGTCAGTTGTAGGCAAAGGAAACATCCGTGTTCAAATTAATGGCATTACTCAGGTAATATCTGATGTTTACTTTGTCCCTGAACTTAAAAATAATTTGTTGAGCTTAGGCCAACTTCAAGAAAAGGGGTTATCCATCTTAATACAAGATGGCAGTTGTAAAGTGTTTCATCTAGAGAAAGGGTTAATCATGCACACCAATATGAAGGGAAATCGGATGTTTTACATAACAGCTACTACAGTACTTAAAGATTCCTTGTGCATGCAAGCTGATACCACCTCAGACCAAGAAGCCCACTTGTGGCATTGTCGTTTTGGCCACCTTAACTACAAAGGACTATATACACTTGCATGCAAGAAGATGGTCATTGGACTTCTACTGTTAAAGCCCCAAAAAGGGATTTGCACTACTTGTCTCACCGGCAAGCAGCATCGAGAGGCAATACCGAAGAAAAGTTTGTGGAGGGCCTCAAGACAACTTCAGTTAATACATGCTGATATTTGCGGTCCCATAACACCATCCTCAAACAACAATAAAAGGTATATATTAAATTTTATTGATGATTTTTCTCGCAAAACTTGGATCTATTTTTTGTAAGAGAAGTCAGAAGCATTTACTATGTTTAAAAGGTTCAAAGCTGGTGTTGAAAAGGAAACTAGTGCATTCATCACTTGTCTAAGAACCGATCGAGGAGGTGAATTTACCTCAACAGAATTTCAAAACTTCTGTAGAGATCAAGGAATTTCCAGACAATTAACCACTGCCTATACACCTCAACAAAATGGGGTTGCTGAAAAGAAAAATAAAACGCTCATGGACGCAGTACGAGCAACACTAAATGAGAGACAGGTCCCCAAAGCTTTCTGGCCTGAAGTAGCTAAATGGTGTATCCATGTACAAAATAGGAGTCCAACTTTAGCAATTGAACAAAAAACTCTAGAGGAAGCATGGAGCGGTGAAAAGCCAAAGGTGGATCACTTTCGAATCTTCGGATGCATAGCTGCAACATCATGTGCTTGCCAATGTATTTGGATTAGAGGAATTCTAGAACAACTTGGAGCTGAAGAAAGGGAAACATCTGGCACTATGATATTATGTGACAACAATTCTATCATTCAATTGTCCAAAAACCCAGTCTTTCATGGTAGAAGCAAACACATCGCAGTAAGATTTCATTCCCTCAGAGATTTGGTAAAGGATGAAATTGTGAGATTAAGTTATTGCAGTTCAGAAAACTAAGTGGCAGACATAATGACAAAATTCTTGAAGCTTGAGAGGTTTAAAAAGCTTCGTAATATGCTTGGAGTAATAAATGTCACAGAAGTAAGCTAGTTGCAAGTACGTCTAGCTTAAGGGAGGGAATGTTAGTAGTTTTTCAATTTTTGCTTTGAATAAGTCTTACGGTAGTAGTTACTGTATTTTTCATTCTGTTACATTAGATTTTTTGGTTGGTTATCTCATTTTATAGGCTATATAAGTCATACTCATATGAATGAATAAATCGTCTTTCTCGATATCTTTTATATCTCATTTAGTTTAGTATATATATATATATATATATATATATATATTTAAACATTAAAAACTTTGGATCCAAATAAACATCCAGCGATCCTTGTTGGGAATCTAATGCATACCGAAACATGTTATTTCCTATAGGCATTTAAGACAATCCGGCATATTGCTTATACAACTTAAAAAAAAATTAAGAAGCTCCGGGGCATCGAATGAAATAAAATCCTGTCATGCATTATATTCACTTCTAGAATGAAGAAACCTTTTAATGAATGTACATGATTCACAAAGGCATTTTAGATGATCAGGAAGCAACAGTTTGCTATCACTTTAGCCAAGTGTTGGAACTTCAAGAGAAAAAAATTGAGGGAGTCCAAAATAATAATAAAAAAATATTTTTAAATAATTAATTACAAATGTCTTTATATTAAAATTTTCTCTCCATCAGAAACAGACTAAATAAAAAATTAAAGAGATTTATATTAATGTTGCACCAAAAAATAAAACAATGACAACTCATACAGCATAAAAATGACAAAAGTTGAAGAAAAATAATATACATACAAATACAAATATTAGTTCTTGTTATGACAATAGTTGCACTACATTAGTCTGCATATTACACATAAAACCCAGAACCAAAAAAAAAAAAGATGAAAGATCAAATAACACTATGAAAAATAAGTATTTTGTTATATTATAAACTATCAAGATTAAAACACACTTAATAAATAAATAAATATAAATGTATAATTTTATATAATAACATACTTAATATTTAAATATAAAAAAAATTAATATCTAAAAATAAATAAAAATATTTATAATTTTAATAAAAAAAAACTTTTAGAATGTAATGAATTTTGAGTCGATTAGACTTTTATGAAATTCATTATTTCAAAACATAAAAAGCTAAAAACCAAAGCACCCAAATACGGATACAATAAAAGTCTAGTTCCCTCATAGTCTGTTCTCGTCGACCCGGTGGAGACTGTGCAAAATAGTACTAGAGAAGAGATAAGGCTAAAATCGTAAGGTACATGAGCTCTATTCATTTCTACAATGGAATTATGGAATCAATTACAATTATGTTTTTATTTAATGTTTTCGCTTATTCAGCAATATGTCAATCTATTATTTTGATTGATCTTTTCTATTAGTGTTTCTGATTTTCTTTGTTTATACATTAACCGATAGGTTTTTTACTCAGTTTATTAGGGTTTGTATTCAGTTTGTGCCAATCTGTCAGCTATAAGAGTTACGAACCATAAACCAAGGTAACCCAACCCGATTTTTATTTTTAAAGCATTTGGATTGTTCACTTATTTACATTCGGATCTTGTATGATTTTGGGTCTTTGATAATTTTGGGTCTTTGATGATTTAATATCTTGGAGGATTTAATATCTTGAGGATTTAGAATGGGTGGAAAATGGGTTTTATAAGCTGTCTGTAAATTTTTTCATTAATGAAAAGTTGTTTCTTGGATTTCAATCTTGCGTGCCCTTGATTGCTTACTTTGTTTGAGGGACCTATAATAATAGTTACGATGCACCTTTTCAGTGGCCAGAGTGGCGCAGGGAAGACTGAGACGCAAAAAAGCAATGCAGTACTTGCTGTCCTTGGTGGTGGAAGTGGAATAGAGTATGAAACTTATGCATCTTAATTTTATTTTTTTTATCTCATTATCTCTTCTTTATTTATTCTATCCTTTTAATGTATGATGTGATTCTGTGTTGTTAAATTAGCTTCAAATCCTGTGTTTTATATATCAATAGCGTAAGTGTGAGTTTGTAAATTAGGGGTACTTGTGGTTGTTGTGCTCCCACTCCCATTGTATGACCATTGATAATACCTAAAGCTCTGTAGGACAGAATGAATGATGTTTTGATAATGTGCTATTTTGTTGCTGTAGTGTGCAAAATATCTTTAATAATTGTGTTGATGATGTAAATCATTATTCAAAAACCATAAAAGTTGTGTTTGACTTTCAGATCCATTCTTCAATATGAGAATAGAAGTATATATGAATTATAGTGTGAGTGTGTGTATGTGTACTTCCATTTCACCTTACAAGAAAAGTTAGTATGACTATGTTCTGCTCGGGTGTAGGATTGCTACACATCTATAGACCACTGGCATATACCCTGCGTTTGGGATAAATTAAGACTCGTAATCATGAGTAGTCCAGATATCATTCTTACTTCTGGGGGCTATTGCTTATGTTAGCTTGCATTTATGCAGACATATTTGTTTACATATGATTCTAATTTTATATTATTCTTTTGTTTTCCTTTTCATTTTCCTGTCAAGTCATCATATTTTGTCTTGCTATACTCACTTAGTGCATTGATAACAAATGTTTTATAATTTCATATTGTAACATGCAATAGATAACTGTGTCAGCACTCAGGGAATGGGCTGCATCCCAGGGTAGCAAGCTTCTAGAGGTTTGTTTTATTTCTTGTTCACTTTAATCAATTGTTTGCTCTAGATGCGAAGTTACTAGCTTATATAATTACACAAAAGTTAACAGGTTGTTGCAGTTAATAATCTATCTAATTAATTAACAATCATATAAATAAATAAATATTATAATAATTATTGTTAACTCATAATAATATAAAAGGAATTAAATAGTGTAAAAAAAAAAATTTCTCATATTTAAATATTATAGGAACACTTCCAAGACATGTGTATCATTTTTCTTCTATAAGTCATAAACTTTAATCTAATACTTTATTAAAAAAAAATAAGAGATTTTTTTTATTATAATTAGAGTTTAATCCTGCACTTTGAGAATGAGAATAAAAAAAATATAATAAATAAGATGAATGGAAAAATGAAAGATGAAAAACATATAATAAGAAGAATAATTATAAAAAGGAAAATCTTCTTCATCTTTTATA
This sequence comes from Macrotyloma uniflorum, assembly GCA_016859785.1. Lineage (NCBI taxonomy): Eukaryota > Viridiplantae > Streptophyta > Magnoliopsida > Fabales > Fabaceae > Macrotyloma > Macrotyloma uniflorum. Next base: position 374,007 of record BDMB01000128.1, read on the forward strand.
TAAAAATAATATACATATATATATAAATAATATGAAATAATGCATTTCATTTTCAAAATTTATAGAAATTAAGATAATCTTTGAAGTGAAACTTTATTTTGAAAATAGATTTAACAAATTTTTATATATCATTTAAATATAATATTTTTAAATTTAAATCCAATTTGATTTTATATATTCTCCAAATTTCGAATTTTGCCGCTTGATTGAGTTGGGCCGGGCCTGTACCCATTTTGTAAACACTGTCCATATTTGCTCTTACAGGTGGAGTTACAGGTGGAGTTACAGGTACTTGAGCACATAGAAATTGCTCTTACAGGTGGAGTTACAGGTACCTGAGCACATAGAGATTGCTTTTACATAATTGCTCTTACAGGTGGAGTTACAGGTACCTGTACCCGTTTTGTAAACACGTTCCATAACCTGTTGTAGTGTAGCGTAGAATTCAGTATTTGTGCTAAAGCAAATGGCGAAAGTTTTCTGTGATTTTCGGTTCCTTCTATTAGTTGCAGCTGGCGTCTTCATCTATATCCAGGTTTTGTCTGACTCCCTAAACCTAACTATGTGTTTCCAACGGTTCTGCTAATTTAACATGTCGTTTATACTTGTTCAGATGAGGCTTTTCACAACACAATCAGAATATGCTGATCGCCTTGCTGCAGCTGTAACTGAACTCCTCTGCTTTTCATATAAATCTATATTGGATATTTCCATAGCTAATATTTGGTGGGTCATCATCATCGTTGTCAATCATTGTTTCACAGATTGAAGCTGAAAACCGTTGTACAAGTCAAATGCGATCACTGATTGACCAGATTAGCTTGAAAAAAGGACGAATTGTGGCCTTAGAAGGTTTTCTTTTTATTAATTGTCGTATATCGTCTTGAACGATTGCATGAATATTACTAAAATGTTCTCCTTCGGTCTACTTGTTAATGCTGGAAGGAAATTTTGTATGTATCTCTATGATTAGGCTATAGAAAATCTGTTATTGATCAGGGGCATGGATTTTCTCTGGTGACGTTTGCAATCCAGAACTTTCAATCTCATGCATTGATGGGTGTGGCTGATCTATGAACATTATTTGACCATTTTGGAATGTAGTCCCAATCTCTGCTGACTTTTTCTATGTTGTTGTTTCGTTGCAATTCCTGCACTTGTTGGTGGGCTAGTATTACCCAAAAATTACTCTGCTTTACTGGGAATAGGATGGGGAGGACGGTGAGGATTGACATTAATCAAGGGCGCAGTGGATCAAACCATAGGTTGATTTGCTGGGCTTTGAGTTGATGTAGATCCAATTAAACCTCTGTTACTCTTGTTCAAAGTCAGAGCAAGGAGGTTCAGGATGGAATCCAAGGGCATCCATGACTCAATCTCTTGTGTCTTCTTTGTCGAAAATTTAGACACTAGCCTAAAGGGTGATTAGATAGGCCATTGCCAAGAGAGGGAGGTGTAACAAATATTGTAAAGCAGGATGGAGATTTGGTGGAAGTTTTTGCCAGAAAGGAGCATCCCTTGTATTATTGTTCTTTTCTTTTTTGGGGGGTTGAACAGGCTTCAAAGCAAGAGGAATTCTTGTGGAAGTCTTGATGAATATATAGAAACATGAAGTAATATCACTTACCATAAAATGTAGGAGGAATAGACTTTTGATGGAAACCAATAATAATTGTCATGAGAAGTTACAGATTATTAGATATAAGTGTAATAATGACGGTCATGTTGGCAGTATTGGGTAAAAGTTAGGAGCTTATGTATTATTAAATAAATGTGTAGTATGTAAAGTAGGGAGTTGTATGTTGCTATTGAGTAAGTTTTGACTTTTGATTGGAGTCATGAGACTTTGGTACGATGATCCTTTTCTGTATCGTGTGAATTCTCCGATTCAGTTATAAAAAACCACTTATTGGTGTTCTATCAAATTTTATGAATGAAGAATTAGGATGTGGACTAAGAGAATGATCATGCTGCTCTTCATACAAAATAAGGACTATTATTTGATCAGAAGTTGTATGCTCATAACTGGTTGGGCAAGGATTACATTACTACCAAAATTACTTTCCGTACTAACATGATGATGAGAATAACATTATGGAGCTTGCTATCATTGATCATGGAATTGACAATGCTATCCTTGAGGTGAGATCCTTGAAAGAGCCTGGACCATGGTAGAGAGACCAGCGCTATATTACAGTTTAGACCATATCATTGTCTAATGAAGTTTATAGAGTGATCAGAAAGATAGATAGTTAACAAGATAAAGCCATACCTCTCTAAGCTGGTACCCTTAGCTTTGTTCCATCTAGGTGTGTTCATGATAAAATAATAACTCAGGAAATTCTCCATTCTATGAAAAGAATGACCGCTAGATTTCATAAAAGCCTATTATATGCTAAATCATAACTTCATAACCGGCTTAGAATGAGTTCTTAGAATTTAGGTTTGAACCTAATCCAATCTCATAAAACCGGTTATATGACAAAGCTAGTAGATATTTCCCTTGGCATGACTTTCTCTTTGACAAAGCATGACTTTCTCTTTGACAAAGTGGCAATAAACTTTAATATGCTTCAACCTTTGAGACAATATGCATGGCAACATGATTATCACATGCAATGATAATTGTGTAATGTTCCCACAATTTAGTTCTTGAAGCAATTATTTGATCCATATAAGCTCTTGACTTGCTACAACCATAGCTTGATACTTTGCCTTTGCACTGGACTTAACTATGTATGAGTATAGCTACAGAGAGGAGCAGAAAGGGAAATAGTGGGACCAAGGCAGTAATACACATGGAAAATGATGAGGGAATAAGGCATAGCACTCGGCCCAAAATAACCAACTCCAAGTTGACGGATTTCGTTTGGTCCAAAAGTTGGTATAAGTAGCACGAGTATGAGAAAGAATAGAGGGGAGGCGGGAAGAAAAATGTGAGGCCCTTTCTCTTTCTTAGGTGACTCTGACTGTATTGCCTTTTTGCAAATTCTGTTTTCATTACATTTGGGAAGATTCCTTTGTTTTTAGAATAGTTTTCGTTGTTATTCAAGGAGAATTTCATTCTCTTCATTAATTCCTTATCCTTACGTTACCATATTGCTACAAACATTTTGTTGACAGGTTGTCAAAAGAGGATTAAATCTCTATTGTTTCCTTGAATATTTTTGTCAGGAAGTTTTTTGTGTAGTTTATTTTTAGGTAATTCATTAATGTCATATCCTTTTTTGTTTCTAAGATTTAGTTTGCTTCTTTCACTTGATGTAATTCTCCTCTATAAAAGTAAAATTAAATAATATTTTCATATTTCAACTTAGTATCAAAGCACGATCTTTGTGCCTCTGATTTACTGTCACGGTTGATAGTATTTTAGCCATCTGTGGTGATCAAAATCCACGACTTCCAAAATTGGAGTAGAGGGTCTGTTTTAGAGATTTCCATTCTATTCAAATCACCTCTTTTTTGCTTAATGGGTTGAACTATAAAGCACACATCTCATCTATCATTGCTTGTTTCCATCCTGGATTCGCAAAGGCATCCCTTCATTGTTAGGAACAAAAACAAAGGACAAGGAAGAAAAACAAGAATAGTAGGAAGGAGAAATAATTGACTCAAAGAAGAAATCTCGAACATAAGAGTATTTTATGAAGAAAACCACTTATATGACCTAAATAAGTCGACATAGTTACTTCAAGTGTTTGTGCTGCAATTGCATCCATGAGGTGTTGACATACGTTACAAAAATTTTGATGAGTAGTAGACTTGATAACCCCGAAAAGAGCACCAATTTGACTCAATCTAGGTTGGTTAGTTTCAACCACAAGTAGTGAGATGGTCAAGATAACCTTGACCCTTGGCCAAAGTTTGATGTCCAAGGCCCAAGAATCATAATTAATGCCATCCAACTTGTTAGTAGATAGTGAGACTATGTCAAAGTTGGTGAAAACAAGTGTATTAGGTTTCAAAGTCATCATGGATCAGCCTAGTCAAACAATGTTTAAAACAATCAAATAGTCGTCATGGATTCAACTACTTAGTCTTAAGATTTGAGAGACAACCCTTGGAGACTTTTAGGGGATGTTTTTGAGGGATGTAATGGAAGTTACCACTCTTGTGGTTTTTCATTGATATTTTTGTTTCTTATTTTAGGTCTTTGGATCCTTTTTGTGACAAATTAAGTAATAATGTTTAATAGTTGAATACATGAGTCTATGCTTATTGGCAGTTATTTTGGTTTATTTTACTTAATCTTTTGCCTCCTTTGCAAATAATAACTTTATCAAATTAAATTGGTGTCTTTTTTGATTCTTTCAGAAGAGAGGAAACTTCGAGACCAAGAATGTGGACAAATGAAATCTCTTGTACAAGATCTTGGAAGTATGTTATAATTAGTAATAAGATCTCTCTTTTTCTGGATGGTGGTGGTGGTAGTGTATATCTTTCTCTATCTTTTCTACATGAGACGTGATTTAGGCGGTGTTTGGGACTTATATGATTGTGCTAATGAAAATGTCTTATTATATTTCTTTAAACTCTTTTAGCTTATCTCAGTAAGATATGGCATCAACCTTATCAGTAAATTTTGTTTAATTAACTCTTTAATCCTTATAATATAAGGGTCTTTATCCTTGCCCTTCATTTTTTTTGAATCTAATGATTCCATGGAGCAGCTAAACTTTAACCTTTTGTTTAAAATAAATAAATAAAAGGTGAAGATGAAGACGTATTCCCTTGGAATAACTAAATCTCTCCCTATCATATTATATTTGGTCTTCATTGTTTGATTCTAAGCTTAAACTACTGATTTGGCTAATAGAGTTCCAACTCATTATTGTCATGTCTAATGACATGCGTAACTTTTTTCTGGTCAACAACAAAAGTTAACTACCAAAATAGGAATTATTTTATTGGGACAAAAAAGGAAAACTATAAGGGGAGGATTGTCTAAGCTTTATAAGCTTTATTTAAGTTAAATCTCTCGTTAATGTGGGAATAAACTATCACCCTTGAGGCTGCAATTAAGGCAACCCTCAAATATGCTGCAACTAAGGCAAGCTAGGGGTGAACACTATTAAGGAAGCTTTCAACACTCCCCTTATGCCCAAGGTTACCAACCTGGAGCATGGAAAATGTTGGGTGCCCAATAATGGATTTATGATAGGTTCTTATACTATCTTGGAAAGATTTTGAACCTAATTCGACCTTAGTAAGGTGAGGACTGCAGAGCTCTATGTGCTCTATTTAACTCATATCTTTAGTTGATGTAAAACTAAACCACCACCCTCAAGGTTGCATTTAAGGTTGTCCCAAAGACCACAATTAAGACTAGTTAGAGGTGACTGTAATTAAGACAACTTTACAACAAGATAGTTATTTTTTTGTCAAATTTCTCTAGTCTAAGGTTAGTTCATAAATGAAAGATTTATTCCCAAGATCATAATAAATCTATGTGACATTGTTCCACAATGCCTTGGTGGTAGAATAATAGATATAAATGCCACCAATATCTTCCTTCATGGAATTCGCTGTCCACGTCATTACAATAGAGTTTTCAGCCTCCCACACATGTTGTGGGTCGATGATGTTTGGCTTAGGTTGACCACCAGTGAATTATTCCAGCTTTCCTTTGCCACAAATATACATCTAAACAGATTGCTAAGGGACTGTCAACCATGATTGCAAATCAAAGGTGCAAAGATCTTGCCATTTTCAAATATAGGTTTGAGTTTAACTTGACTCTACAAAACTGACTTGTGAGTTGAGATTTGTCCCAGCTTAGGTTTGACAATGTGAGACTTGTGTTTTTTCCAATACATCCTCTTATTCCAAACACTGTTGAACTTGAAGCATGGATAATATGGTAGTTGACTTAATAACAAATTTAGGATAGAGTCTAATATTAAGTTGAAATATAAAGAATATTATTGTTGTATAAGTTATATAGGGATTCTTAGAAAGTGGATTTTAAACCTAACACAACTTTTCAAAATAGACTTGTTAGGTGAGGTATGCACTTTCTTATATATTATACTTTGACCATATCTATATTTGATATGAGATCTTCAACACATTCTCTCATGTAGAGGATTGAATATATTGAGAGTGGAACTAAATATTTGTGGGTGGTTAGGCTTGATAGTGAGTAGCAAGATAGGTCTAACAAACCTTGTTAGGAAAGACTTTGTTACTATTTTAGAAAGTGGACTTTAAGTATAACTCAAATTAACAAAACCATCTTGTAAGGTGAGGTTTGCACCCACTTATATACTATAATTTAGACATATCTCTAGTTGACTTGGGATCTTTAACACTCCCCCTCATGTTGACGATTGGGTATTTTGAGCGTGAGACTAAATATTCATGAGTGGTTCAATAGCATAGTAGGTGACACGATAAATCCAACAAAATTTGCTAAGAAAGGTTTTAATACCATTTTAGAAAATGGACTTTAAGCCTTAATCTCACTAAACTCACCTGTAAGGTGAGATACACATCCACTTATATAATATAATTTCATCATAATTCTAGTCGATGTGGGATCATCAACACATCCCCTCACTTAGAGGACTAGATATCTCGAGCATGAAAATAGATATTTGTGGAATCTTTGATAGCAATCCAATAGTTGGTGATACGAAAGGCCCAACAAAACCTCGTTAAAAAAAACTCTAATACCATCTTAGAAATAGAAAGTGGACTTTAAGTCTAACTTAAACTCACAAAACCAACTTTTAAGATGAGGTTTATATCCAACTTATGTAGTATAATTTAGTCATATCTTTAGTTGATGTGATATTTTCAATACATTCTCTCATGCCCATAGTAACCTAATAGCGTGTGACACAATGGCCTAACAAACCTTGCTAAGATAAGCTTTAATACAATATTAGAAAGTGGATTTTAAGTCTTACATAATCTTATAAAATCGGCTTATAAGATAAGATTTGTACTTATATAGTATAATTTGACTGGATCTCTAGTTAATGTGAGATCACCAACACATCTCCTCACTCAGAGGACTAGACATCTTAAGTGTGAGAATAGATAGTTGGTGGCACGAAAGGTCCAACAAACCTCGTTAAGAAAGACTCTAATGTCATCTTAGAAACTGAATTAAACCTAATTTAATCTCACAAAACTTGTTTGTAAGGGAAGGTATGCACCCACTTATATATATATTCTAATTTTAGTCATATATCTAATTGATTTGATATTCCCAACAGGTATTCCTATCTTTATATAGGAAATTACATTAATTGATATACTAAAAATAAGGAAATTGGTCATCCTAAAATTGGTAAAGAATATATGTGAATAATTCCTAATTTAGGGAAAAAACTCATGAAAATAAGAAACTACCTAAAACAGGCCAAGATAAAAAAGGAAACAAAGTAATTATACAAATACAATCACACTTATTTATAGAAAATTCTTAATAGTATCAAATAGAGATTGAATACTCTTTTGACATGCTATCAACAACATCCTTAATTGATTATTATTTGTATTCAACATTTTAGCTAATTCACTGCCATAGGTTGAGGAAGTGTCATAATGGCAAGAATAATGGTAAAGAATCATATTCTTCTTGTATTCAGTCGTAAGAAACCAAATTAGTAATATTGCATACATGGGAATTAAGCCCAAATATACAGCAAGTTGATATGGAAATTATAAAAGAAACAGGAATGTAGATGCAGTGGGTACTTTGATCAACATTCACCCACTTCAACTCTTCCCCTCTACCAACTGCCCTATCCCTTTTTCGTCATTCCTTCTTGAAATCTTCCATCTGAAAACCTGTCCTGTGTATGGGTATTGAGCCATGTAGTGTTAGTTAGGTAGCGACCTAGAAAGAACACACATAATCCATCGTAAATGATCCATATTTGGAGTTTTGACAAGTTTTACATTGGCTGTTGAACGCCTAATATAACATTACTTTGGCTTGGGATTAGTTCTGGGACTATAGGATGAGTTTCACCTTGATCTCAAGTTATTGCGCAGTGGAAGTATTGTAATAGCTTAAGGAAATTCCACTAGGGTCCTATTACTAGAACTAGAATCCAGGGTTTTGAAAAGCATGCTATAGCAATGTAGTAGTGAAGAGTGGCCCCTGCTCGCTGTAGGTGCTTCTGTTGCAAAGCAGTTTCGTAGTGGACCAAATAGCAGGCTGAATAGTGGCCATAGTGTGTGCTACTGATGCCGCGTTGATTTCAGAAAAATCCTGGCTTGTTGGTATTTACTTGTATGTTTTGTTAAAGACACCTATGCCTATCACTTTTTGTTAATTATGACTTGTTTCAATTTTGAGATTTTTCATATGTATATATATTATATAAATTATAAAAAATTGAAAATATATAAACCCTTGATGATATTGAAGTAAAAAGAGAGATTAAAAGAACTAGTTTATTTATGTGTAAAATTATATGCTATCTCATTAGAGTGTTTTTGGAGATGGCCACAATCCAGGATTTAATACATTGCTTGAAATGTGGGTGAAATTTAATATGAACCCTTGATGGTATTGAAGTAAAAACAGAGAGATTAAAAGAACTAGTTTATGTATGTGTAAAATGAATAACCTGAGTGGGCTTCTGTTTACATATACAGGAGCTTGCTTAACGAACTAAATCAGTTATAACTACCTATAGAGACAGCTGTCACCAGCTATACTACAGCTAAGGCATGTGGTAACAGCCAATGTAAAAATACAATAAGAAAAGATAAAACTGAGTTAGACACTCACTCACGGGACTAGTAACCTAAGGTTGCCATAAGATTTCTGGGACTTCTTCAGTATGGTTGACTTAAGTGTGCTACTGTACAATAAGCAACTGCACAACAATTTCCTTCCTCATTATTAACAAGTTTCCATTTACAGTTGTATATGGTCATAATCAAACTCTTCCTTACTCTTCTTTTTATTTTTAAAGTTATGAATCTATGGGTGTTATAGCTGCAGCATGTGGCAGTGCATCCTCTTGTCTTCTGCTAATTGAACTTTTGAATTAATATTATGCCATTTCTTACATAAATTGTTTTTACATATGTACAACTTAATTTTATCTCCCCTCCCCGCCCCCTCCCCACACTCTCATATATTAGATTCATATGTGAATTACTTGTGACTCTATTCACTATATGATATATTGGATTGTTGCCTTTGCCCCATTTCTGCAATCTGCAATTGATGACATCAATAGGTGCTCTGCATTGTTATTTTGATATAAATACAAACATATTTATTAGTTCACCATGTATGAAATTTTGTAAACAATTTTAATAGGATTTTTTTTTTTTTTTTTTGTATATATATATATATATATCCAATACTTACCATTCTATAAGTAAATATTTCAGGAAAAGACCTACGGAGGCTGATTGATAAAATGCAGGTTGAGCTGAATGTTATACAGTCTGCTCATTCTCTATTCCTCTTTCTAAATTTTATTGTGTGATTCTCTGTGCTGAACATTTTAGGTTCCCGTGGCTGCTGTTGTGATCATGGCATGTAATCGTGCTGATTACCTTCAGAGGACTATTAATTCTGTGTTAAAGTATGCATCGTAGTATAACATATTGGATTTATAAATCTTTTATACTTGATAATACAATATTTATTTTATCCATCTGAGCCACGATCTACTTATTTTTACAGATACCAAAGGCCCATTTCTTCAAGATTTCCTTTATTTGTATCTCAGGTATTTTATATGATTAGCCTTCTGGTTTTCACTTTAAAGGAGTTTCTTTTGTCTCCCGGTAATGATTGACATTATCAATATTTTGCAAATGCAAATACAACATAAACAGCTGATTATGGTCCTTTATTATCTATTTAGGATGGATCAAATCCAGATGTTAAAAGTAAGGCTTTGAGCTATGATCAGTTATCTTATATGCAGGTATATACATTTATATAAATGGGCTGTACTTTGAAAATCAGATTAGTATCCTCTCATTTCAAGAGGACAATTACATGTTCTGCATATTAATGGGTGTAAACTGACAGTTAGCTATTATTATGACGACTGCTGTAAATTAGTTAATGATCAATTATTTAAGATCTAATAAGATATTTCTTCAGTATTACTATTAAAATATTTGTTTGCAAGCCAAAATAACCTATTTCGTAAGTTCTCTGCTTCTTTAGCCTAAATTAGATAATATAAATAGAGATGGGGTTTCATTCTTAGCATAGTGATGTTGTAGAGATATAAAACAATCACTAAAGTTATTTTGATCTCAATAAGTTTAGATTTGTGGTTATTCACGGAGCTAATAGTTTTATAATGAAAAAGCAGGTTCTCTGTACTAATAATAGTAGTTTGATGCAGCACTTGGATTTTGAACCAGTTCAAACTGAACGGCCAGGAGAGTTGATTGCTTATTACAAAATTGCACGTAAGATTATTCTTCAGTTTTCCTGTGTTGTGTTCTCTATTTAAAAGGAATATTCAATTGATACCTTTATTAGGTCATTACAAGTGGGCTTTAGATCAACTGTTCTACAGGCATAACTTCAGCCGAGTAATCATCCTTGAAGGTGAAATGGGCTATATCTTTTCAACTTTATGTATTTTTTAAATCTTTTTATCATTAGTAAAAACATGGAACTAATACAACTTTATCCAATCTCAGATGACATGGATATAGCACCTGATTTCTTTGATTATTTCGAAGCTGCATCGACTCTCCTTGACAAGGATAAGTATGTGTTCAATATGGGCAGAATGCTTAATTTATTTTCTTCTGATTTATTACACTAGTTTTATAAGACTTTGGGATCTCTGTTCATAATTCATCTATTCTAGGTCCATTATGGCTGTTTCCTCGTGGAATGACAATGGACAAAAGCAGTTTGTACATGATCCATGTAAGTTTATTCATCTGTAGGTTTCATTAGTTTTCTATCAATTATTTTCTAATTCTTGTTCATAATCAGATTTGAATAGAATCTGAATTATGATCATAGGCGATGGCATGATAGGCTATTTATTGCTTATTGATATTTCTCATTGATCGCAGCAGATTTGGTTTCCTTTTTTGGAACTAGTTCTGTCTATAAATCAGTGGACTTATTATTCAAAAGGAACAAGAGAAATAAAATATTTCCTTCTCTGTTCTTATATATGGTATCAGAGCTTTGGCTTTGAGCCTTGCAATCTCCAAAGGTTTCAATGACCGGTGTCAATTCATTTTCTTCAACAACCACACGTGAAACTGTGACTCCTCCTCTAGTGAATGATCATGTGAACCCTTAAACCAGAGGTTCTGTACACTAATGGAAACCCAGAAGAAATCTAATATAGAAACAAATGACTTATGCTTTGGTACCAAATTTTTTAATTTTATTTTTCATAATAAAAATAATGCTGAGATGGCATAATCTTTTATTTGAAGAGATCATGTTTTTTTCCAATGGCAATGGTATTTCTGGGACCTCCTTATCCAGTATTGGCCTATAGCTTCCTTCAGCTTTTGCCTTTCCTGGTCATAATTTTCTTTTTAAATTCACTTGAACACTAAAAAGTACTGGAATTCAATACATATTTATTTGGTTTTATCAACACATTAATTATCTTACATGCACAGAAATGAGTTTCTAAACATGAGATCATCTACTTCCCCTGTTAACTTACAGGGTATGATGCATCTAATAAGAAAATCATGATCTTGAAAGATATCTCGGAAGATCACTGCTACTAGTCTGATGAATTTTGTTTGATCTAATTTGCAGATGAACTTTATCGTTCAGACTTCTTTCCTGGATTAGGATGGATGCTGGCCAGATCTATATGGGACGAGCTATCACCAAAATGGCCAAAAGCATATCCTTGATATTTCAGTAATTATTCTTGTTTGTGTCTGCCATATTTCTTTGATAGTGACAGGAAAAAATGCCAGAAAAATTCTTAATTCACCTGAAAAGTCAATGGTGACTGGAATGGTTGCTGGAAAACGACAGTCACCAAGAAGGATGCGAGAGAGTAGGGCAGTAGCCAAAAAGTAACTGGGAAATATGATGATGGCTGAAAAAGTCATTGGAAAGTCTGATATCATGTTAAAAGAGAGAAATAATTTTTCTGTGGATATGGATATTATTCCACCCAGCAGAATGAATTTAATTACATACAAGAGAATCACAAAGAAAATTAATGTCAAAACAATTTACAAGAGAACAATTAAGATACCACTGCTTCCTATGATGCATTGACCCTAACTATACCAAGTGCCTGGGCAACTTGGAAAAATAAACATTAAAGGAGTTCTTATCTTCTAAAATATTCCTATTTCCAATAGTTGTTTGCTAATGTTGGACCAGATAATATCTGATTGTGCACCACTTCAAGGTCAGGTCAGAGTCCAGCTAGGGCGAGGGCCATGAAAGTGTTGCTTGTTACAAGTCTCTGCCTAACTAGTAAAGAGCATAATATTACCATCATGTCTCTCAATTGTAAACGAGCAATGAGGGTGGTGACACCAGCATTGCGGTGCTTGCTTAGGACTAGTCAAAAGGGCTAGAACACAAGTGTCCTGCATGAGCGTTAGGGCTACAAGCATGGTTGGATATTATGATCTGTTGGTTTTATTGACAAAGTGTCTAAAACAACACATCATGTAAACGAGCAATGGGGGTGGTGACACCGGCATTGCGGTGCTTGCTTAGGACTAGTCAAAGGGCTAGAACACAAGTGTCCTGCATGAGCGCTAGGGCTACAAGCATGGTCGGATATTATGATCTGTTGGTTTTATTGAAAATGCGTCTAACACAACACATCATGCTTTATTTATGTTGAAATTATGCTATAAATAAGGATGCAATGAATGAATCATATCCCTAATTTCTTGCTGTACACCTTTCCAAATTTCTGTATTTTCATTGAATTAAATCATATCTCCACAGGATCCAATTACATGTTCCCTATTTACTTTATAAGGCTTTGGGCTTTCGAAATACACTAGCTAGATTTTGCAGTGTGGCTCCCAAGCTTCGTCTTAAATTTCCTTATTTAGGAAGCACCCTTGTTTAGTTTCAGTAAAACTTAATTGTACATAAAGTTTCCTTTGACAAAATATCACTTACTGGGATGACTGGTTGAGACTAAAAGAAAATCACAAAGGACGACAGTTTATCCGACCTGAAGTGTGCAGAACATATAATTTCGGTGAGCATGTAAGTTTTCTAATTGTAAATAGAAGATTGACCTTTTATACCAGGTAGTTATATTCTGTAGAACCTTTTCTAGTTTGTATTTGAACCTCATAGATTAAGAAAAAACATTGGTCTAGTAAAAACTAAAATAATGCACTTTGATTTTACTAGCAAAGTTGCCTATCCTGGGTGAATAGGAATCTTGTCTTAAAATTTATTTCTTTACAGATGGTATGCATTCATGAGTAATCTAGAGTAGGATACAATTTTTTATGCTAAATGTTGTTTATCTTTTGCATACTCATTGACTATAAAGTTCATGATGGTTCTTACTTACGAATTTCTTATGTTGGATATTTGCTTCTCTATGGTGTATTTCTAGAATTTTGACAACCAAAATCATAGACATCTTCCCGTCCTTTTAGCTTCTTTGTTGTATTCAACCAGTGGTTTCTTTGATAGGGTGGCTTTGTCTGTACATTCTCTTTAGTGTTATTTCTTGTATTTTCTTTTTTTGTTATTTTTGTCTAAGAAAATATTGCATTGTCCTTACTGTAGCTTATCCTTCCATCATTAAAATGATTTAGAGATATATAAAAGGTTAAAACAGATATCATAAGTTCTCTAATTTCCTTCCCATTTACTCTGAAATCCTTGTGTGTGGGTTTTGTTCTTTTAAATTTAGAAGTCTTGTAATTTTTACAGGGTTCTAGTTTGGGACAGTTTTTTAAGCAATATCTGGAGCCAATCAAGCTGAACGATGTCAAGGTACACACTTTTTGAATAAACAGTCTTGAGTATGTCTCTTATTATCATAATGATGCTATTTCCCTTTGAATTGTTGCAAGGTTGATTGGAGATCAATGGATTTGAGCTATTTACTGGAGGTGAGATGCTGCATTGTGTTTGTGTTCTGAGCATATGTGTAAAGGGATGCTGTAATGATATGCGGAATTTGTTTTTCCCTTTCCAGGATAAATATTCTATGCATTTTGCCAACATTGTTAAGAAAGCTACACCTGTCTATGGAGCTGGTATGGTTCTAAAGGCATATAATATAGATGGTGATGTGCGAATCAAATATAAAGATCAGTCAGACTTTGAAAACATTGCTCGCGAATTTGGTATATTTCAAGAGTGGAAGGTAATTCAACTATTTTTGTTTTTAACTTCACAAAGGCAATGCATCATAATACGCAGTTGGAGCCCTGAATTTCAATGCCTGATTTTAATCTGCTGTGGCGGATTATACACTGGACTAATTATAGAATGCAATCATTCTAGTCTGAGTCCTGGATGAAATTTGAAACAAAAAACTAGGCTAAAATCGTCTGTCTATACCTGTTAGAAGGCTGAGTTCTACATCGGAAGTCAGGAATGCTTACGGTAGTTAATTTCCCAATTGGATAAAATAAGGTTTAAGAATTCCGTAGAAGTTTCCATTCGTTTGGTTGGGTAGGAAGGTCAATAGTAAATACAGTGATTTGAATCATAGCTTGAACTTACATTTGAATATACTTTTAAATTGTGTGGCCTGTATGTGAATATATTATTGGTTGCATTTGATCATGCATGTAGATTCTATGTAGTGTATTCGGGCGTAACGGAAACCTATCTATGTTTCAGTGCCTTTTTATGCCTTTTTCTTCTTGTGGATAGATATAATTTTGTCCTACATTTTTTCGCTGCATTCGTCCATTTCCAGGATGGAATACCCAGGACAGCCTATAAAGGAGTAGTCGTTTTCAGACATCAAACCTCAAGACGTATATTCCTTGTTGGTCCAGAGTCTTCGAAGCTACTTCAGATCGAAGAGTCTTAATGCTGGATGAGGAAGAAAAAGTTCACTATGTAAGAGAGTAGTTGTTTTTAGATATCTACGGAAGTTTTGCGGAGTTATTGATATTGAGCTTAAAGTGACATACGAAGAAGCTATGGTCTGCGCTGTAAGCGCTAAAAAATGCATATGAGAATGTGCTGGAACAAAATTATGGTCACCATCCCGAGTATCTTATAGAGACAGATTTTGCCTTATGATGCCGTGAGTTCCTTGCTTGGCCATGTTAATCTCATATATCGCTATGGTCCATTCATGTGACAGAAAGGTCTACTTTTAAAGGCATTGTAGATTTGTAATTGTTCAATTCCAAATGCAACCTATTCCCGATAAGAATTCCTTTTCTGCTGGATTTTTAATTTTAAAAGAAAGGGCGTATGTCCTATGGAGTTAGGCTGGCTACGCTATATTAGAGACTTGTTCCCGAAATTAAAGGCCCTTGCCTAACTTTTGGTCTTCATAATTTTATGAATTTACAATTGTGCTTTCTATAAAAATTTAATTTCAAATTTCATTGTCTATTTTTTCAAAATTTCATTGTCTAATTTATTGTTAGTATTATTTCTTCTTAATGTCATATAATTACTAGTAAAAAATATTAATGCTTTATACGATCTGATAAACATAATTTATTTTTCTCTTAGTAATTAAATATTATAGTTAACTATGAACCAGAATTACTTTATTTTAGAAAATCAACTGACTGAATGCATAATTATATTTAATGATAATTAAAATTGTAATTTCTTAAAATTAAATGGATCAATAGTGAATTTAAGTATGTTATTTAAAGATATTTCAAAAGATTTGATTTGATTGTTTGAAAAGTTTGATCTGATTGAAATTTTAAAGTTTAATTTATATTAATATGTTCTGAAGGTAAGAAAAAATTATATGTACATATTTTTAATAAATTAACGTTTAATTTCTTAATATTAATAATAATAGTATAATCTTAGATAAAATAATTATTAGTATTAATTCAAATAAAAATTTAATCAAAATCTAATATAAATTATAAAAACAATTAAAAAATGAAAAAGAAAAAATGAAAAGGCAAAAGAGAAGAGAGAAGAGAGAATTTAAAAAAAAAAAAAAATTTATAATATGAAAATTCTCTGTCAAAATATATAAATTCGGAAATTTAAAGTATATTATAAAATTCTCTAAAAATTATATTTATAGGTTTTAAGAGGTAAAAATTGAATGGACTCAACAATGAGTCAAAATTGATCTTATAAGTCTACAAATAAAAATGTAATCCTACCTACAAAACAAATCGATGTTTCTATTTATATCTTAAAAAAATTTTAAAAATAGTTTTAAATTCCAAATCCAATTATCTATACATGTATATCGAAACCCTAAAAATAAAGAATTTAATAAAAAAAATCAATAAAAAAATAATAAATAAAGATTAATTAAAATATATATATATATATATATATATAATTAGAATATTTTTTTAAAATAAACTAAAATTATTATCAATGATTAAAAATATAAATAAATGCAAACAATGAAATATATAAAAACATTTAGAAAATATAATAAAATTATAAATATAAATATAAAATATGCGTTATAAAATTCTTCCACACTTAAATTTTTGTACTTCCAAATAAATGAAAAACAAAACAAAGAAAAGAAAAATAAAATAAAAAAAATAAAAAACAAATTAAAGAAAAATTAAAAATAAGTAAAAAAAATAAAGAAAAAATAAATAAATAAAGAAAACACTTAAAAAATATAATAAATTAAAAAAAAATAGAATATAAAATATGTATTATAAAATTCTTTTACACTTAAAATAAAAAATAAACTAAAGAAAAACAAAACAAAACAAAGAAAAGAAAAATAAAAATAAAAATAAAAATAAAAAATAAAAAAAGAAAAGAAAAAAAACAAACTAAAAAAAGCAAAACAAAATAATAAAAAAAAAACAAAAGAAAAAAAAAATTAAAGAAAAAAGAAAAATAAAAATAAAATACACTCATTATATGAGATATTTTTGTTACATGTTTTAGTTTCACAATCTTTATAGGTTCCTTTATTGGAAAGAAATTCACGTTTTTTTTTAAATATTTTCTGAATATCCAATTCTCTTGCAATAATTACAAATGTAAGAAGAATTTGAGCTGACAAGTTTAACTTATGCACTTTTAGCTCTTGATTGAAGCTAATAAAAATATCAGTGCTATTAATAATTTGTCTTTTTTTTTTGTATAATATAAGAGCATATGTTTGTAATTAGAGGAAGAAGATTCATCATAAATCATAAACGTAATTATATTACTCATTTAATTATCAAAGAATTATATAATTTGATTCTATACTTTTGTTATAAGAATGTTGGAAAATGTTTCACAATTGTGTGAAATTATTAGTGATAGAAAACTTCCCTTACTTAATTGAACTTTATGTTGAAGATTTAGATATGACTAATAAATATATTGAGAATAATGTGATCTTAAATAATATATATCAATAATTTTGTTCATCAATAATATACTCTAATGTATAATTTAATATTAATTTAATATATTATTATGTTATTCAACTTTTTCATACAATATTAAAATAATTAAAATGAGGTGGTTCTTTAATGGTGTTATTTAGAGTTTTATCATTGAGAGCATCTAATTTGAAGTCTTGAGAACTTATATTATAAATGAAATAAGGTACTCTCACTTGGGGCGTAGATAGTAGAGACTTAACATATTTTGTTCATAATTAAATAATAAAAAAAGAAATATAAAACTAAAACAACAAATATAATGGAAAGACAAGAAGAAAAATTATATATAACTGAGGAAAGAAAAATAATAAGATAAAACTAAAAAAAATATTCCATAAGAACAATGAAATAAAAAAATAATCTCATTAAAAAGTCTGGTTCTTCCTTTTACTCAACGTGTCTTCTTCTCCCAACTTATTTTCATTTTAGAAAAGATTGACCAATCTCTTTATTAATATAAGGTATATGCGTGTATATGTATTCTGCAAAAAGAATGAACGCAACCAATGATGATTGTGTTGTACTAAAAGTTATATTGTTAAAGGAATTCTATTCGAGGCTAATCTCTTAGAAGTTGGAATAGATATTAGCCCTGTATTGTAAAACGCAAAGAAAAAAAAAATTATATAGGTTCCGGATTGTTTATGCTATAACAGTTTATCATCAGATTACTTTTAGATTGTCTGTTGTAAAATTGGTCTATTTTAATCATTCTAGAATATATGTCTTTGTAGGAAGGACTTTATAACCAAGCTGCCAAAGAAAAAAAAAGCTTGATGTTAGTTGTGTCTTCTGAATGACATTCCACTTAGTGATGACAATTACACCTTTTGAAAGTGTTGATTGAGTTCGGGGTTAGAAATGAATACGGAAACCTAGATACTAGATACTAAGGGGAAAAGTTTAGAATTTTTTTCTTTTGAAACTTTGAAAATCCTATAGTCCTAATTTGAGAAGTGAAGTTTCACATTGAAAAAATTTTGTTTTTTTTTTTTATATAAGAAATACAATATTTTTCTTTCAAAATTTACCTCAATCACGAGAAAAAGTAAGAAAAGAAAAATAATTTATTATTTTTTCTTTTATTTCAAAAAGAGGGTGTTGTTTTCTTCTTGAATGGAAAAAAAAATGTATAGTTGTAATTTCTTTCCATCAATAAAATAATATTATTATTTATCATTCTTATTTTCTTATTTTTATTTTAATTTTATGTGCTTATGCTATATGCTATATTCTGATATCCAACAGAATATCCACCTCGAGACTCCATGACTCTTTGTTAATGAATTTTTATTTAAAATAAGAAAAAGAGAAACTGGCTTTGAAGGTCCTTTTCCTTTGCACTGAATAGAACAATGCATTATAACATACAAGGAAGTAACAGTCACGGAACAGAAAAATACGTTCCAGGAACAAACCCCTGATCTTAAAGGATTTACTTCTTTTTCGGCGGATAAGCCAACAACATAGTACTGCTTTCAATGTTTTCTTCTCTTCTTTGTTATTTTTTATCAGGTAATAATATATTTGAATCTGAAAACATATGTCTAAATAAACATAATAAACATTATTTATACTTTTGATGCGAACAAAAAATACAATAACATTTCACTTACAAGAAAAATAATTTATTTGACAAAATTAAATTTTTTAATTTAATTAACAAATAATAATTTTTTATAATAAAAATTAAACCATTCTCTAATGTGCTAAGGGTTTATATGACTAAAAGAAGCAACTATTGAATGTTTTTATTTTTTATTTTTTATATATTAATTTATTTTTCAATAAAAACTTTCAATTTTTGTTTTCAAAAACTCATGAGCACTCATTAGAGGATCCCAATTTGTAGTTTCAATGTATTTGACTTTTGGACAAAAAGACATTATTCATACCATGAAAAACTATGAATATTCTATCTCCTTTCCTTCCTTGTTTAGATGTGGTTATAATATATTCATAGGGAGGTTTGGAGTTTTTTTTGCAGTTTTTTCGAGTTCTTTAGGTTTAGGAATTAGGATTTATATTACTATAAAAAAAAGAAAGCATTGATTGATTTTTTTATTTTTTTATATTAATTTATTTTTCAATAAAAAATTTCTATTTTTCTTCTCTTATCCCAGTTTGTAGTTTCAACCTACTTGAATTTTGAACAAAAAGGTATTATTCATTCCATGAAAAAAAAATATCCAATCTGTACTTAGATATTTCATTAATATCATCCATAACTATGAGTTCTAATAAAATTTAAATTAACTTTTTTCTAAATTTTTTTCAAATTTAATAAACATTAACTCTAAAATTATTCAAGATTAAACAAATACTTAATAAATTAAACTAAATTACAAATTTATTAAACTATTAATATTTTTCAATGAAAGTAAATTAAAAAGATATTTTTATTAATCTATCTAATTAATTAACAATCATATAAATAAATATTATAATAATTATTATTAACTCATAATAATATAAAAGGAACTAAATAATGTAAAAAAAAAATTTCTCATATTTAGATATTATAGAAACACTTAAAAGAAAAATTAAAGAGGAAAAACATATAATAAGAAGAATCATTATAAAAAGGAAAATCTTCTTCATATTTTATATAAAAATAATATATATATATATATATATATAAATAATATGAAATAATGTATTTTATTTTTAAGATTTTGTTACAGGTTTGCCAAAAACCTTAAAGGGTTATGACTCAGTATAGGTTATTATAGACTGGTTAACTAAATCTTCACATTTTTTACTTGTAAAGACTACTTACACTACGGCTTAATATGCAAAGCTTTATCTAAATGAGATTGTCTCTTTGCATGGTGTACCGGTATCCATTATCTCAGATCATAGAACTCAATTTACTTTTCAATTTTGGAGGTCTTTCCAAACTGCTTTATGGACTCGTTTGAAGCTTAGTACTGCTTTTCATTCTCAAACAGATGGACAATTTGAGAGAACTATTCAGATCTTAGAAGATATGCTTCGTGCTTGTGTTTTGGATTTTAAAGGGAGTTGGGATCAATATTTACCCCTAATGGAATTCACTTATATAAATAATTATTAGTCTAGTATCCAAATGGAACCATTTGAAGCCTTGTATGGTAGACGATGCAAATCTCTAATACGTTGGTTTCAAATTGGAGATTCCAGCTTAGTGGGTCCAGAATTGATTCACGATGCAATTAATAAGGTAAAATTGATTCGAGATCGGTTGATCACAACTCAGAGTAGACAAAAGTCTTACTCAGATAAAAGGCGTCGCCTACTATACTAGAATTTGTCGTAGGAGATCATTTGTTCTTGCGTGTTTCTCCAATGAAAAGGGTGTTGCGGTTTGGCAAGAAGGGCAAATTGAGTCCTAGGTTCATTGGTCCATTTGAGATCTTGGATAAGATTGGACCTATGGCTTATCGATTGACACTTCCTCCAAATATCTCAGGCGTACATCCAGTTTTTCACGTCTCTATGCTTCGTAAGTATGTTTATGATCCTTCTCATGTATTACGTCATGAAGACATTAAGTTAGATGAAAATCTATCTTATGTGGAGAAACCAATAGCTATAGTGGATAAGTAGATGAGACGTTTACGTTCTAAAGATGTTTCTTCAGTGAAAATGTTATGGCATGGAACATCAGGAAAGGAAATGACTTAAAAACCGGAAGCAATCATGTGTGATAAATATCCATTTTTATTCGAAGTACAAGTTTAGTGATGATTTTTTTTGAAATTCGAGGACGGATTTCTTTAAGGGGGGACGATTGTAACGCACTTTTATAATAATAATAATAATAATAATAATAATAATAAGGTAAAAATAAGATAAAATAATCATATTATATTAATAGTGCATCTAGGGTTGATGCATATATCCCTTCACAATATTTTTCATCTTATCCCCTTTTGTGTGTAGCCTTCCTCTTTTATCCGATACTTATTCTCTTTTCTCTGCACGCCTTGGGTGAAAGTTAAATTAGAATTTGCGTTTTGAGGAGGAGTGTGTTCACGCCGTGAAGCTGTTCATATAGGAATTTATAAAAACGATTTTTGTGTTCTTCTATACTTTGTGAGTAGATGATAAACATTATGTTTTATTTATTTATCTATTTTTATTTGATTTATCATTGATATTACTGGATTACATGATTTTGATTAATTAAACCGATTATGAATATTTTGGGTTATTTTCCAATAATTGTTGGTTAGGGTTTTGTAAATTGATTGAGATGTTCAGATTGGAAAGTGGGAAATTCTCATGTTTGAGTGAAAGAATTTTAAAAAAGATTGTTTAATGTTTTTGAGATCATGATAAAACCCCGTAGTCATTAACAGTATTAATGGCCTAGGTGCACCTAAACAATTATTTATTTTATACTAAGGGTAGAGAGGGCTATCCGATAGATGGGGCAACCATTGTAGGGAAAGGGCTATCAACGAGATGAAGCTACCCCCGATAGTTCATGTGAATATGAGATACCAATATCATCCATTAGATGAAGCTGCCTTAATGGGAAAGACCACCCATGAGGAGAGGGCTATCAACGGAATGATGAGACTGTTGTTTTTCCTGATTTTATTATGAAAGAAATGATGAATAATTTACTCTTATTATAACCTCTTTAGCAACTTTAATATTACTAATAACTTTTATTATGAATATAAATTATGAATTTTATATTTTGCTCATGGTGGTTATTATCTCCTCACTAAGTCTTTATGACTTACCCCTTTTTCATTCCCCTTTTCAGATTCCCAGACAGCTGAGTAGTAGACTGTGTTAGAAGTTGCTTTAGAACTGAATATGTTTACATGCATTTTTTTTAGTTGTTGTCCTAGTCTGTAGGAAGCAGTTAAGTCTTTAAGTAACAGTTCAGTTTTAATTATGGCTTTATTCTAGGATCATGTGGTTAGTGGGCAGTTTTTTTTCCTTTAAATTGTAAATGTTTCAGATTTGAATAGATGGTGTGTGTATGCACGTTCTCTGCTGCAAAATTCCCTTGCAATTTTTCTCTGTTTGTCTCAAAATATTATCCCAAAAAACAACAATTGGTATCACAACTTTATTCTTGAGGGACCTGTGAGAGAAAACTCTGAAAGCATGGAAGGAGATTCAAGTTTCTCAGTAATAGCACCACTAGTCTTCAATGGTGAAAATTATCAAATTTGGGAGGTACGAATGGAAGCCTTCCTAGAAGCTCTGGATCTATGGGAGGCAATTGAAGAAGATTATGAAATTCCTGTGCTACCTGGCAATCCAACAATGGCTCAAATCAAGAATCACAAGGACAAAAAAACCAGAAAAGCTAAGGCAAAGGCGTGTTTTTTTCTGCAGTCTCACCAACAATTTTCACTCGAATCATGTCTCTAAAGTCAGCCAAAGCTATATTGGATTATCTCAAAACAGAATACGATGGAGACGATCAAATCAAAGGCATGCAGGTGTTGAATCTCATTAG
This sequence comes from Macrotyloma uniflorum, assembly GCA_016859785.1. NCBI lineage: Eukaryota > Viridiplantae > Streptophyta > Magnoliopsida > Fabales > Fabaceae > Macrotyloma > Macrotyloma uniflorum. The sequence goes on from BDMB01000128.1 coordinate 396,991, forward strand.
AGACTTTGAATTGCAGAAGATGAAGGAATCTGAAACTATCAAGGAGTACTCTGAGAGGCTTCTGAGCCTAGCAAACAGAGTAAGATTGCTTGGTTCTAAATTTAATGACTCTCACATTGTTGAAAAAATTCTGGTAACTGTGCCTGAAAGATTTGAAGCTAGCATAACTACCTTAGAGAACACTAAGGATCTGTCCAAGATCACCTTGGCAGAGTTGCTGAATTCCTTGCAGGCACAAGAACAACGAAGGGCTATGAGAGAGGAAGGCTTTCTTGAGGAAGCCTTGCCTGCTAAACATGAAGACCGTGAAAAAAACAAAAAAAGGAACCAGCCACCAAATAGAGAAAGTGTTGTCAGAAATGAAAGCAACGCAGGAAGCTCAAAGGGAAAATATCCTCCTTGCAAGCATTGCAACAGGATCGGTCATCCTCCATTCAAGTGCTGGATACGGCCTGACGCTAAATGCACCAAGTGCAATCAATTTGGGCATGAAGCTGTCATATGCAAGAACCAAATTCAGCAGCAGGAAGAAGATGCTCAAATTGCAAATGAAGAGGAAGAAGATCAACTTTTTATTGCAACCTATTTTTCAACCAATACTTCAAGCGAATCTTGGCTAATTAATAGTGGTTGTACTAACCACATGACCTTTGACAAGGCACTCTTTAGAGATATGAGGCAAACTGATGTCACCAAAGTCAGAATAGGCAATGGTGATTATATCTCAGTCAAAGGAAAGGGGACAGTTGCAATTACAAGCTGTGCAGGCACAAAATTTATTCCAGATGTTCTTTTCGTTCCTAAAATTGACCAAAATTTGTTAAGTGTTGGTCAACTGATTGAAAGAGGATTTAGAGTTGTTTTTGAAGACAAATATTGCTTGACTAAAGATGCAGCTGGCCAAGATATGTTCAAGGTAAAAATGAAAGGGAAAAGCTTTGCCCTAAATCCATTGGAGGAGGAGCAAGCTGTTTTCTCACTCAAGGAAAATGTGACAGAAATCTGGCACAAGAGGCTTGGACATTATCATCACAAAGGGCTGCTGTAGTTAAGTGAAAAAGGCTTGGCAGTTGATGTTCCTGAACTTGAGGATCGAATTTCTAACTGCAGAGCTTGTCAATTTGGCAAGCAAAATTGAAAAGCTTTTCCAAAGGTGACATGGAGAACATCAAGGAAGCTGTAGTTAATTCACACTGACGTTGCAGGTCCTCAAAGAACACCTTTATTAAAAGGTAATCTTAATTATATTATATTTGTTGATGACTTCACGAGGATGTGTTGGATTTTTTTCTTCAAAAACAAATCAGAGGTAGCTCAAATTTTCTGGAAGTTCAAAGTCAAAGTTGAGAATGAAACTGGTCTCAAAATTCAGATCTTGAGATCAGACAATAGAAGGAATACACATCTAAAAAGTTTAATCAATTTTGTGAAGATTCCGGCATTGAACATCAACTTACTGCTCCCTATACCCCACAACAAAATGGGGTTATTGAGAGGAGAAATAGATATATCCTGGAGATGACAAGATGCATGCTGTATGAGAAGAATTTGCCAAAGAAATTCTGGGCAGAGGCAGCAAGTACGACTGTTTTTCTTCAAAATAGACTTCCCACAAAGGCGTTGAAGGATCAAACACCATTTGAGGTCTGGTATGGTTACAAACCATCTCTAAAATTTCTTAAGATATTTGGTTGTTTGTGCTTCACTCATGTTCCGCAGCGCAAGAGAGATAAGCTAGATAAAAGAGCATTAGCAGGAATTTTTATAGGCTACAACACAGTTAGCAAGCCCTATAAAATCTTTCAACCGCAAACTGAAAAAATGATCATTAGCAGGGGTGTTCACTTTATGGAAGATGAAGAATGGAATTGGGATGATACAAAAAAGACAGATCTGGCCTCTACAAATGAGAACTTCAAGTTTTTAACTTCAGACACAGAGCAAAATGAATTGATAGATGATGCTCTTGTAAAAGGTACTAGATCACTCTCTGATATTTATGAGAGATAAAACATTGATGTTTGTGAACCTGCAGATTTTGGAGCAATAGAGAAAGATCAAAATTGGATGGCTGCAATGAAGGAGGAGTTGTCTATGATTGAGAAGAACAAAACATGGGAGTTTGTTGATAAACCTCAAGGCAGAAAGGTAATTGGGGTAAAATGGGTATTTAGAACCAAGTTAAATGTTGATGATTCAATAAATAAGCATAAGACAAGGCTTGTGGTTAAGGGGTATGCACAAATTTTTGGTGTGGATTATTCTGACACATTTGCGCCAGTTGCCAGGCTTGATGCGATCAGGTTACTTCTTGCTATCTCTGCACAACTTGGCTGGAAAGTGCATCAAATGGATGTCAAATCAGCATTTCTTAACGGGATCCTTGAAGAAGAAATTTATGTTGAGCAACCTGAAGGCTTTGTTGTGGACGGCAAAGAAGACAAGGTCTATCACTTACACAAAGCTCTTTATGGCCTAAAACAAGCCTCAAGAGCTTGGTATAGTCAAATAGATGATTATTTACTTGGCCTTGGCATTGAAAGAAGTCTTTCAGAATCCACGCTCTATGTTAAACACAATGGCAGTGAGACTCTTATTGTTTCTCTTTATGTGGATGACCTTTTAATTACTGGGAGCAGTGCAAAGCTTATTAATGAGTTTAAACTAGATATGATGCATGCTTTTGAAATGACTGATCTTGGTTTGATGACTTATTTTCTTGGAATGGAAATCAATCAAAAGAAGGATCAAGTTTTCATTTGTCAAAAGAAATATGCAAAGGAGATTTTAAAAAAATTCAAAATGGAGGATTGCAAAGAGACAAATACTCCTATGAATCAAAAGGAGAAGCTGTGCAAGGAAGATGGTACCAATAAAGTTGATAAAGGGTATTTTAGAAGTCTGATTGGTTGCTTGATGTATCTTACAACAACTCGTCCTGACATTCTGAATGCTGTAAATATTCTGTCTAGGTTTATGCATTGTGCAAGTGAACTCCATCTCAAAAGAACAAGTAGTTTTGGTATTAAATTCACAAGGAGCAAGGAGTTTAAGCTGATTGGTTTCTCTGACAGTGATTGGGGAGGTTCTGTTGATGATATGAAGAGTACTTCAGGCTACTCTTTTAGTATTGGATCTGTTGTTTTTTCGTGGAACTTGAAGAAGCAAGAAACAGTGGCTCAATCCACTGTTGAGGCAGAGTTTGTTGCTGCAACAACTGCTGTTAATCAAGCTCTATGGCTGAGGAAGATTTTAATCGATCTTAATCTAGAGCAGAAGAAAAGTACAAAGATCTTTGTAGACAATCAAGCTGCCACTGCCATTTCTCACAATCCTGTTTTTCATGGAAAAACTAAGCATTTCAACATCAAGCTATTTTTCTTAAGAGAAGTGCAGAAAGATAAACTTGTAACTCTATTTCATTGCAAATCTGAAGATTAGTTGGGAGATCTCTTTACCAAACCACTTCCAGTTAGCAAATTCAAGTTTCTAAGACAAAAAGTTGGTGTTTTCAGTGTCTAAAGCAAGGAGGAGTGTTAGAAGTTGCTTTAGAACTGAATATGTTTACGTGCATTTTTTTAGTTGTTGTCCTAGTCTGTAGGAAGCAGTTAAGTCTTTAAGTAACAATTCAGTTTTAATTATGGCTTTATTCTAAGATCATGTGGTTAGTGGGCAATTTCTTTTTTTTTTCCTTTAAATTGTAAATGTTTCAGATTTGAATAGATGGTGTGTGTATGCACGTTTTCTGTTGCTAAATTCCCTTGCAATTTTTCTCTGTTTGTCTCAAAATATTATCCCAAAAAACAACAGACTGTTAATACATAATTTCTTCTTTCATGCCTTCGTCTTTTTTGGTGACCTCAATTAGTAGAGGGACCTTATTATTGTTTTGGGTCTTGGTATTTTCTACAGCTACAAGGAGTCTGATAATGAGTTTTGAGTTATAATATTTACTTACAATATTATGTATGGTGAATTTGTCAAGTTATGAATGAGAATACTATCAGAATATGATATTTTGAAATTGTTGAGAAATAGATGAAGTTCTATCAATTTTATTCTATTTTTATTACTTAAAATCTCTTGGAAATAATAGGTTTGCCAGGTTAAGGGTATTAACCTGTGCGCCAGTCATAACGGTGTATTTGAGTCGTGATGAATATAAAATTAGAATCGTATATAAACAAATATGTCCGCATAAATGCAACCTAACATAAGCAATAGCCCCTAGAAGTAAGAATGATATCTGGACTACTCATAAACGCATGGTATATGCCAGTGGTCTATAGATGTGTAGCAATCCTACACCCGAGCAAAACATAGTCATACTAACTTTCCTTGTAAAGTGAAATGGAAGTAGACATACACACACTCACACTATAATTCATATATATACTTCTATTCTCAGATTGAAGAATGGATCTCAAAGTCAGACACAACTTTCATGGTTTTTGAATAATGATTTACATCATCAACAGAATTATTAAAGATATTTTGCACACTATAGCAACAAAATAGCACATTCTCAAAATATCATTCATCCTGTCCTACTGAGCTTTAGGTATTATCAATGATCATACAATGGGAGTGGGAGATCAACAACCACAAGTATCCCAAATTTACAGATTCACACTTACACTATTGATATATAAAACAAAGGATTTAAAGCTAATTTAACAACATAGAATCACATCATACATTAAGAGGATAGAATAAGTAAAAAAGAGATAATGAGATAAAAAAAAAATTAAGATGCATTAGTTTCATTGCATTACCAAAGGCTTCTAGTATTGGATTAGTCTTCAAAATTTCATACTCTATTGCACTTCCACCACCAAGGACAGCCAAGTACTGCAATGCTATTTTTGCGGTCTCAGTCTTCCCTGCGCCACTCTCGCCACTGAAAAGGTGCATCATAACTATTATTATAGGTCCCTCAAACAAAGTAAGCAATCAAGGGGCACGCAAGATTGAAATCCGAAACAACTTTTCATTAATGAAAAAATTTACAGGTTGATTTTATATATCATTTAAATATAATATTTTTAAATTTAAATCCAATTTGATTTTATATATTCTCCAAATTTCGAAATTTTGTCGCTTGATTGACTTGGGCCGGGCCTATACTCGTTTTGTAACCACGGTCCATAATTGCTCTTATAGGTGGAGTTACAGGTACCTGAGCATAGAAATTGCTCTTACATAGAATTCAGTATTTGTGCAAAAGCAAATGGCGAAAGTTTTCTGTGATTTTCGGTTCCTTCTATTAGTTGCAGCTGGCGTCTTCATCTATATGCAGGTTTTGTCTGACTCCCTAAACCTAACTATGTGTTTCCAACGGTTCTATTAATTTAACATGTCGTTTATACTTGTTCAGATGAGGCTTTTCACAACACAATCAAAATATGCTGATCGCCTTTACCAGATTAGCTTGAAACAAGGACGAATTGTGGCCTTAGAAGGTTTTCTTTTTATTAATTGTCATAAATCGTCTTGAACGATTGCATGAATATTACTAAAATGTTCTCCTTTGGTCTACTTGTTAATGCTGGAGGGAAATTTTGTATGTATCTCTATGATTAGGCTATAGAAATCGGTTATTGATCCGGGACATGGATTTTCTCTGGTGACGTTTGCAATCCGAACATTCAATCTCATGCATTGATGGGTGTGGCTGATCTATGAACATTATTTGACCATTTTGGAATGTAGTCCCAATCTCTGCTGACATTTTCTATGTTGTTGTTTCGTTGCAATTCCTGCACTTGTTGGTGGGTTAGTATTACCCAAAAATTACTTTGCTTTACTGGGAATAGGATAGGGAGGACGATGAGGATTGACATTAATCAAGGGCGCAGTGGATCAAACCATAGGTTGATTTGCTGGGCTTTGATTTGATGTAGATCTTAAAGCTCTGTTACTCTTGTTCAAAGTCAGAGCAAGGAGGTTAAGGATGGAATCCAAGGGCATCCATGACACAATCTCTCGTGTCTTCTTTGGGGAAAATTTAAACACTAGCTTAAAGGGTGATTAGATAGGCCACCGCCAAGAGAGGGAGGTGTAACAAATATTGTAAACCAGGATGGAGATTTAGTGGAAGGTTTTGCCAGAAAGGAGCATCCCTTGCATTTTTGTTCTTTTCTTTTTTGGGGGGTTGAACAGGCTTCAAAGCAAGAGGAATTCTTGCGGAAGTCTTGATGAATATATAGAAACATGAAGTAATATCACTTACCATAAAATGTAGGAGGAATAGACTTTTGATGGAAACCAATAATAATTGTCATGAGAAGTTACAAATTATTAGATATAAGTGTAATAATGACTGTCATGTTGGCAGTATTGGGTAAAAGTTAGGAGCTTATGTATTATTAAATAAATGTGTAGTATGTAAAGTAGGGAGTTGTATGTGTTGCCATTGAGTAAGTTTTGACTTTTCATTGGAGTCATGAGACTTTGGTACGATGATCCTTTTCTGTATCGTGTGAATTCTCTGATTCAGTTATAAAAAACCACTTATTGGTGTTCTATCTAATTTTATGAATGAAGAATTAGGATGTGGACTAAGAGAATGATCATGCTGCTCTTCATACAAAATAAGGACTATTATTTGATCAGAAGTTGTATGCTCATAACTGGTTGGGCAAGGATTACAAACTTGTATGTTTTCGGTTGGGAATCACATTTATGTTTGTTCACTGTTGTTTTCATTCTATTAAGCACATATCTTCCTCAGATCTCACGTCAAATGATAATTGCATTAGTAACTTAGTTTACATATTGGGGTCCATTGCTTTTCTGTATCGTTTCCTGGTTACACTTGTATCTGTTAGTCTTAAAGAACATTATGGACACAAACAATTATCTCGGCCCGAAACACCGTCGATCATTTCACACCCGCCTAAACTAAACATGGACCAATCTGATGGCTGAATTATTAGTTTTCAAAGCTGTCGCTTTTTATCATTTAATAGAAGCTTTTTAGAGAAATATTTCCCCATAAATTAGTGTGAAGGCTGGCCTGCTACTTCTTTTGGTGCAATTTATCTTTTCTTTTTTATGTTTTGTTTCAATTTTTCAGTCAGAATCCAGATCCATACCATCACATCTGCGCTTTTCTTTATGCTATGTTGTGTTATGTTAACCTTGATTTTTAAAAGCTACTGAGAATTCTATATGCCGAAGGATTTTTACAATTTGTATGCAATAGAAATAAGAAAATAAACCCCCACTATCAATAACTATTTGAGATTGTTTTTGTTCTATTTTTGTTGGTAGGTATTGTAAGAATACTCGTTCTTACAATATTAAATAGAATTTTTGCGTTATTTTCGTTCTTTTAACAACCATTAGATTCTTTCTTTCTCTTTCTTTTTTCCCTTTATTTGTGTAGGTTTGTATCATATTGCCTGTACTACCCCAGTAGATAAAGTTGTCAAACTCTCTAAGTAACTCATAAACTGTTAGAATTTTAAGAAGTAGAGTAAACAGGATAACTTTTCTGGATATCCTATAAACTCTTGAGTGGAGAAGCTAGCTTGAAATCAAATACAATTTTTGCCCCCCAATTGACCCCAAAGTGACAGTGTTTATCAAGGCTCAAATGATTTGAAGAAATTAACTCCTTTTTTATATGTTTTCACTTTAGTCACTTATGCTTCACTTTTTGAACAAATGATTTTGTTCTTTATGTAGTTCAATCTTATTTAGTACTAATATTTATCAGACTTTGTTATTTTGATTTGATACTTTGCTTTATTATGAAGTTGAAATGTTGAATTGTTGTTGTGCTAAAGAGTATTTGGTTATGCATATATGTCATTATAAAATTTTTAATATTATGGAACTTGTAAGGGTTTACTAGATGTGGACATAGTAACTTGTAAGTGTAGTTGACAAGCTTGTTTATGTGGATATGGTAGGTCTCATTTTCATATGGATGTTATTTCAAATGAATGCCTAATTTAATTTAGGCATAATGGTGGATCAGTACTGTTATATGGTTCTTATATATATATTTATTCATAATTAGTAAGTATATGATGTCGGAAGAGTCTATACTTTTAAAGTTTATTAGTAATAATGATTTACTGCTAGTATACAAATTCAATATAAGTTTCATATTCTCATTCACACAAGGAAAAATGGTATTAAAATTAAATTGATTTTATTTTTTGTGGAATGAGTCTTAAATGACTGTAAATTTGTGGGCCACTGTAAATTATGGTTATTGAGAAATTTGCTGAGAATTGTCCAATAAAATCTTATAATTTCAAATAGTTGTGAAAATTGGTAAACAAAATTAGATAAAAAACTTCTACATTTGTGGTTTTTTGTTGACTTTGACTTGCCTTTTCAATATCATTCAACGTGTTGACTGTCATTTGATAGATAAAGAAAGAGTGGGATTAGGACTTATAAGATTAAGGAAGAAGTTATTTGGTATTTTTGGTTAATACTAGGTTCTGTCACCCAGTTTCATACAGTTCCTTTTTAGTAGCATACTTTACTTTGTTAAATTTAAGAATAGAACACATATAAGGTGTTATGCTTTCTATACTGCTCTGTAATTTGTTTGACTTGAATAAACTGCTTGTTTATTTCAAGAATTATTTTCATCTAGATCAGATTTGAGAATTGTCAACATTGTTTATTTTGGCCCTTTATTGATTGACGCATGGTTTCCATAACATTGTTTTCAGTTCCTATTGGAGTGTGAAATTCTGATGTGTCCAATGCTAACCATTCCTTTTTATTTTGTTGGTGCTGATTGGGAATATTATTTGGACATGTTTTAACTTTTAAGATTCATTATTCACTCACGCGATTTTAAAGAAATAAAGAATATCATTTGGACAGGTTTTAACTTTTAAGATTCATTCTTCACTCATGTGATTTTAAAGAAACAGAGGATGTCTCGCATTTTATCTAAAGCTCAAATATGATGAAATTGGAATTTTTTATGCAAAAGAAGGGAGTTATTTGGTTATGGATATGTCTGAAATTTTTTCTTGAAATATAATAATTGCTACTTGAGGATACAACAATTTTATGAGCTTCTGAACTGTGTGGAATAATTTATAATTTATACCACTTGGCACTCAACAAAGGCCGGAGAGTAGATTTTGCTGACATTAGTAAAATGGGATTGTCCAATCATTGAAAAGAAAATTGATAGAGAAATCCTAATCTGTGTATGGCCCCTCCTATGATATCTGATGCAATCCTAATATAATTAAGAACAATCTTGAAGTTTGCTTGCTTAACTTGATTTGGACATATTCAAGTTGGGAAGAAACATCCAAATAAAATTCCATACTGAGGTCATTCTCAAGGATCATGCACATCAACAAAAGGAATTGTAGCCGTCAATTTTTCTATATATCTTCTTGTAAATTTTGCAATATTTTTAAATTTTCTTTTTATAATAACTCCAATCATAGAAATGTAACCATTAATTTTGAGACCAATAAGCAAGTTCTTCAATATTTTTGAATTTCTTTTTGGTACTTATCGCAAAGTAAGGTTAATTCCCTCACCTGTTATTAATAATGTCACAAAATCCAGAGCATGGAATATATACCCAGTAAATTGGTGGCCCTGCTGTGCATGTTATAGTTTGGTTCCCTTTGAATGGTTGTGTCTTTTTTCCCTTTATCTTTCAACATGTTAACCAGACACTTTTGTAGCAAACAAGGGAGATATATCATGTATGGCTTTTAGTATCTTTTAGCTTTTTGTAACTAATTTTCCTCAATTGACTAGCCAGACATGGATATCCTATCTCTGAATTTGATTTTTGTTACTTCCCCTTTCTTGCTTTTGGTTTGGTGTTAATTTAAAATGCAATTTGTCTTGTGTGGTGGAATGAGATATGGAAGGTTTTGGGTGTTTGCACACAATAGACTCCTTCCTAAATTTACAGTAAGTAGAAGTATACTTATTCTCTATATTGTGAGTAATTGTTCTCTGCAATCTGCATATTTGTTGAATGGTGACTTTTTTTCCATGTTGGTGGGCTTTTTAACCATGTGTTGAAATGTAATGTTTTTTTATTTTTATTTATTATTATTATTATTATTATTTTCCTTTGTGTTATATATATATAAAGCTCAACTGTGGGTTCAATATACAAGTGTCACTTGCATTAAGTACTTTGTAGTTGTCATGATGATTATAAGCAACTTAATCTTATAGATTTCGACCCATATTTTATACAATATTATAGAAAATAATTGTAACCTTTTTTTTATTTTTTTTCTTAATGTGTGTTTTATGTGAAGTTTTATGTGCAGTGATATACTTTTCCACTTCTTACAAGCCACCATCTTCTCTGTAGCGATCTCTGTTTATCAGTCTTTTCTATATTTATCTCTATCTCTCTAGTAAATATTTAATTGAAAGTACTTAATTCTTGCTGGGTATTTATAGTTGGTCTGATTTCAAATTGATAAAAATAGTCATTGCTACCATGTGTTTCTCTATTTGAAATTAAAGAAATTAAAAACTTGAGATAAAGAGTAATACTACTTGAGATAAAAAACAGAGACTATAATTTGGTATACAATAAGAGAAAAAGTGATAAACAAGTTAAGGTACACAGAAAACAACTTTTAATAACACTTATTCTAAACCCATTCTAACAATACTGAATAGAACTAGCCCCACGTATGAAGTTCTAAGAGGAACTCCAAGAGACAACCAACATTTAATCCCCGAGTCATGTTTTGATAGCTAGGCAAAAAACATAAAGGATTCTATTTATAGGGCAGAAATATGTTTAGTGAGCAACTAAAAAATGGGGAATTTATGAGGACATGGAATTATGTAGAAAAATAATGTCTATTATTGAACCTCATCAACATGTTTGCTACGGTCCTAATTACTCAGACTGACAAAATGGGTGTGTTGCGGCTAAAGTGATTCTAAGTTGTAGCATTCAAAATCTAACTCTAGAAAAATCAGTTCTCAGTCACTTTCAAGTTTCAATGGTTTTCAGAACTCACTAATACAAGTCACTTGTAGCTAGCTAAGAAAAAGAAAAATACTGTAATTTAACACACTTAGAACTAATTTTTTCATGAGTTTTAATATAGTTATTATAATATTAACAAATTTATAATAAGGATTTGTGATTTGACGACATATATTAGTTATTCAGAATAAATACTTGAATCCTTACAAGTTAGGAATTTCGACCTTTAAATATATAGATCAACAATGTTGATAACATTGTGGTTTTTCATTCAGGTCTCATATTAACATGTCATAGTTTTTCATTCAGATCTCATATTAATATATCATATTCATGCTCAAATACTAGAGTTTTTTACCCAACTCATTGTATTGAAGTTTTATACATATTATTATGCCACAAAACCTAAACCCCAGAAACCAAATCCCAAGCTTGCCTTGGAGAATTATTATATTTATTTAAATATTATTTTAAAACAAATATATTAATTATAAATAAAATAATTTTAATTTTAATCTAACCAATTAAATCTTTTGATATAATTTACTTAAATAAACTGCTTAAGTGCAAGTAAGCTTAAATAATTTAATGTATGTATGTTTGATGAATATTCAAAATTTAATTGTAAAAAAATAAATTTATGGTATACTCTTATAAGTATTCAGTTGGTGAATTATTGAAAGCGCGCCCCAAATCCAAATCAAACAAGAACGGTGGCGTTTCAAAGATAACACTCAGAGCTTTCAGTAGGATATTGAATCGTCGAAATTGGATCAGAAACGACTAAGTTATGTGCGTTTCAAGTTCGTTGAGGTGCAGAACACGTGTGCTGGCGCGCCTATTCTACTTCCACTTCATTGTAATTTTACTGTCTACAACCATGCCTATTGTAATAATTTGTACAGAAGTATATATTGTAAAAACTCAGTGTAATTTGTGTGTAGTTGAATTATAATTTCAGATCTAATGCAAAAGAGCTCTTCGTTTTCTCTCAACTCTCTCACGCATCCATGGGTTTTTCATCTTCCTCTCTTGCGCGCACCATTGTTTCTCTTGTGTGTATGTTTCTGCTTCATTTCCTCCATGATTCTTCTTGTGTTTGATATGTATTGTGTTCTTCTCCACTGTTTACATGCTTTTCTTTAGATTTTAGATGCCTTAGATTAGGTTTTACACCGAACAAATTCCACAAGTGTGGTGTTGCGGGCTTAACATGGCTTGGACTTGATTTCTTGGTTTGTCTTAACTAGTGAAAGCTATCCGGATAGGAAGTGAAAACTAGCAAATATTTTGATGAATCCTAATCTGATTTAGGGTTGTTAATATCAAGAAAATCAAGAGCCAAGGGTGGCTTTAGGAATGTTGCCATGCTTTGCTAGGAGTGCATTTTGGTTGCTTTCCTTTATTGCTTTCTTTACAAGCTTTCTTTAATTGCTTTTAAACTTGGCTTGCTTGCGCGTTTGTGTTGGAGACTAGGGAGGAGTCTTTTGGACCAAGAACTTAGTGTGAACTACTTGGATGTCTTCCAAGGGATAGGTTAATTGGGGCCTAGCCATGGGTTACACTAGTTTGAGGTCGTAGCACTCCCAAACCAACATTGATTAGCTTGCTAGTCACGTTAGGTAGTTTTATTGCTTTCTTTAAATGCTTTTCTAGTGTAGAATTTATGAGCCTTGCTACTGTTTTGATTCATGCATTAGTTTAGGTTAGATTTAGACCATTTGGTGCACCAAACTTAACCAGATTTAGTGTGACTTGGTCAAGACACTTTTCTGTGCATATTTTATCGGTCTTGGTCTTTGTTAAAGTTTGTTTTTGTGTTTACTAACATTTTGTGCAACTATTTCACAGTTTTGACCATTTTCAATTTTTGACCAACGTAAGTGCACCAAACTTAGCCATTTTAGTGTGATTCTCGGTCATCTCATAGTTCTGCTCATATTTTCTGCACCAATATTTTTACCACTGCATTCATATACCATTTAAACCATATTGGATCATTGTTGGTGCATACATTCATCCATTTCATTGCACTTGACCGAGAGCACCTGGATTTAGCCTTGCGTTAATCTTGATTTTGGTCATTTTTGTGAAATCTGTACTGTTTTGCATATTTGATTCTGTTTAGCATTCTGTTTTCCATTCATTTGCATTGCATTTAGTACTTTAACCCCATTTAGGATCATTTTTAGTTTTATTTTATTTTTAGGTTGCATATCATACATTTTTCCCCTTAAATCATTCATTTCTCATTCATCTATACTCACTACTTCCTTGGATTGATATCTTGGTTCCCACTGTACTACATTACTTTGTTTTAGGGGAATCATCTTTTGCATAATACGTGATACGACGCGCGTGTTATCAACGGCTGGGTATAGGTCGTGCGCTTTAGTGTCATCCATTTTCGGGACTAGTTGATTTGACAGGTTAGTTGTTACACACTCCTTAGCGGATTTCGACTTCCATGACCACCCTCCTGCTGTCTTAATCGACCAACACCCTTTGTGGGGTCTAGGTTAGCGCGCAATTGGGCACTGTAACCCAACTTCCGGTTTATCCTGCATCGCCAGTTCTACTTACAAAAAATGGCCCACTTGGTGCTCTCGATTCCGTGGCACGGCTCAATAGAGCAGTCGCGCCGTCCTACCTATTTAAAGTTTGAGAATAGGTTGAGGGTGTTGCGCCCCCGATGCCTCTAATAATTGGCTTTACCTGATAGAACTCGCTCGCGGGCTCTAGCTATCCTGAGGGAAACTTCGGAGGGAACCAGCTACTAGATAGTTCGATTAGTCTTTCGCCCCTATACCCAAGTTAGACAAACGATTTCCACGTCAGTATCGCTGCAGGCCTCCACCAGAGTTTCCTTTGGCTGCGCCCCGCTCAACCATAGTTCACCATCTTTCGGGTCCCGACAGGTATGCTCTCAC
>BDMB01000129.1:0-212944 GCA_016859785.1 Macrotyloma uniflorum
TAGCTAGAGATAATTTTTCTTACTATTTTCTAGTAAATTGGTGAAGGATTAGCTAGAGATAATTTTTCTTACTATTTTCTAACAAATTAGTGAAGGATTAGCTAGAGATAATTTTTTTTACTATTTTTTAGCAAATTAGTGAAGGATTAGCTAGAGATAATTTTTCTTACTATTTTCTAGCAAATTAGTGAAGGATTAACTAGAGATAATTTTTCTTATTAAATTTCCTAGCAAAATACTAAATTTCTTGTAGTGTGTGGATTTTGTTTTGTGAATTGTGATTGAGGTCACAAGGATTTGTGATGACAGTGGTGTCAATGAGATTGAGATGGCAGTGGAGCCAATAAATTTGTGATGGTAGTGGTGCCAATGAGATGGTTGTGTGCCTGAGATGGAAGCATGTCTATGAGATTGTGATGAACTGTAAATTGGATTGTGTTGTTGTGTGTGAGCCACATAGTTACCATGGGTTACTATGTGGTGTAACTTTAGTTTACATATGGAATTCTAAATGTCTCTAAAGGAGGTATCCAGACTTTAATGGGATTCTAGTCACATAGACAAGAGTACCATGTGGTGGAGGTCGATGGAGGTTTCGACTGCGCTTATCACTGGGTGGGAGGAGCCATCAGTTCTTTGATAGGTGTGTGTGGGAATCACCCTAACATGCGGTTACCAGAATGGTGATAGGCATGTAATCCTGAGGTGAAAAAGACTCTGAAGGAGTTGTGTTTATGACCGGTAACCATATGTTAGGTGCTAGCCTCTAAGATTAAGGACTCCATATAATTTTCCGAAAGAGTCTGTCTAGCATATTAGGTGTTGTGAATGAGTGAGTGTGATGAATGTGTTTGATTGCGAATGACTATGATGGTTTGAATATCTGAATATATTTAGATAAATGATTGTGAGGATGAAATTATGAACTATATATATATTTTGATTGGTTTTGTCTACATTAGCTTACCCTTTCTGTTTGTGTTTGTGGTTTTGTTGATACTGTGATGATCTTGTCTTGACACGGGAGTAGATAACAATGCAGATGAAAGCTAAACAATAGCTTCAAGTTTTGCTTAAGGAGGAATTAATTTTGCGCTAAAGAATAATTTTGCAACTTTCAATTTATTATGAGTTTTGTAAAGACTTTTTATTTTCAAGTGATAAACTTGAATAGAGTGAATATTCTATGTGTTTAGACGTTTTATATTTTATGATATCTTGAAATTATTAATAATTAATGGGTATATTTTATTCCGTTATAGATGCAAAATAGGTATATTTTTGGTTCGTTACAATATCAAGAATTCTTTTTTACTTAATCTCATTAGGGGTAAACTTAAGTTGGAATTCTTATCTTTCAAATACCTTCTCAATAAAAACTTCATAGAGGTAAGGGCAGTTGTATCCCATCATTTAAAATTCTAGCTTATTAATTTTCTTTAATTTTGATTTTCTACCCTATAGCAAAATGTGAACCAGTGTTGCTTATTTTTAAAATCTAAGTTAAAAAATTCATTCATTAGATATGAAAACATAGGTTTTGATATAAAGAACACCTAAAACAGAAGTTTTTAGAGAAAGTTAAGTTCAAAACAAGTTTTTTGAAAAATTTTAATACTACCTATTTTATTCTTCATTTATATGAATTTTATTTCATAAATTGGACCAAAAATGAATTTATTGGGTAGCAAAACCTAGTATTTCTCATTAATTTATTTGTAGAAAAATTTCCCATTGATTTATTTGTGGGAAATTTTCCACCCTGAAAAATTTCCCATAAATTTATTTGTGGGAAATTTTCCATGGATTTATTTGTGGAAAATTTTCCATGAATTTTGTTTGTAGAAAATAGTGAAAAATAATTTTCTACTAACCTTTTACCCATAGATTTATGTGGGTTTATCATTGATTTGTTTGTGGTAAATTTTCCATTGATTTGTCGGTGAAAAATTTCCCATGGATTTATTTGTGGAAAAAATTTTCATTGGTTTGTTTGTGGAAAATTTTCTATGAATTTGTTTGTGGGAAATTTCCTATAGATTTGTTTATGAAAAATTTTCCCATTAATTTGTTTGCGAAAAAATTTTCCATTGATTTGTTTGTGGGAAATTTTTCACCCTGAAAAATTTCCCATAAATTTGTTTGTGGGAAATTTCCCATAGATTTATTTGTGAAAAATTTTCCCATGGATTTTTTTTGTAGAAAATAATAAAAAATAATTTTCTACCAACCTTTTACCCACAAATTTATGGTTGTGGGAAGTTTGTGGGAAAAACTTCATTTCCCACTGATTTTAAGCATACCCACAAATTTGTTCCATGAGAAATATGAATTTTTTTTGTAGTTTCAGACACACTTCCCTATTTTATGTATTTAACTTTATTGAATAATCTTAAAAGTTCTAGGCATTATAGTTTGGGGTTTGCTTGTTTAGCCGTGTTGTAGAGGAAAATGTGTAGAGTAATGAATATAAAGGTCAAAATAATTGGTGGTTGTGCATCACTTTTACAATCTTGGATATGACATCGCATGTCATATATTATTCCAATTTCTAACCTTCCACCAACATACCCATAGGTCTGCAAATGGAGTGGGGTAGAGTGTTAAACTTTAGAAATGTAACTCACAATGATTGTGGGGTATAAAACTATGTTTGATCACATTCAAACTGATAAGGTAATCTTTTTTAAAAATTATTAAATCATTTTATTTTTAATAATAAAAATTATTTTTTTGTGAAAGTTTTTATGGTTCCAAAGGACTTGCAAATATCAATCCTAGTTCAAACATATAGGGATGCCCAATTTTAGACTACATGTACAACCATCATTTGTTTTGCAATTATTGAATGTCACTAATTTGATAGAGTGAAGTTACAATTTGATTTGTTTCAATAAATCTCTTCTCCACCAAATAATTTCGATGACCTACACAAGATTGATATGAGGGGAAGACATGATAAAAATTAGATAACAAAACATGCTCACTGGATTGACATATGGAACAACAGACGTCAATTGACATTAATGGGTAATCCAATGTAAGACACATTATTTCACACAACAGAATACATGATCTACTCAAAGATCATGTATTCTAAGATCTAAGAGCCTACCAACAACCACAAATTAATAGGTACATTGTCAATTCCATCATTTTTCCATTTATAACACAACTACTCAAAGATCTAAGAGCCTACCAACAACCACAAATTAGAACCACTTTTGAAAATGACGTGACTTCCATATCATCGTATGAGGAGGCTCAACAACCTATTTTCTTATCTCAACAATATGTAACGCTAGAACCAAACATAATAGACAAAAGATAGTTTTTTGCAACAACTTCAAAGGATATCTTCTCAAACTTATTTGGGTAGATTTTTCAACTCCAACTTCGACTCAAGCTTACATCAATTCTCTTTACCAACCAAATTATGCTAACCCACAAGGTAGTTTCTTAACTACATTCCAAAATCTAGAGGTTCATGAAGAAGAAAATCCTTCACAAATTTCTATTGAAGTTCAAGAGCAATAACCACAACAACAAAATTCAAAACGTAATCGACGTCGTCCTCATTGTGGAACTAGATACTGGATATTAAAATTTTCTTAATATTCATAATTATATTCTTAAATTTTTATTATTAATGATTATGTCTATTTTAATATTATATATTAAATTCTTTCAATTTTTATTACTTTTAAATTGAATTTATTTTATATTAACAATAATAATTTTTTAGCTAATTAAATAATTTTATTATTTTAAAATTCTTTTAATTCTAAAATTAGTTTTTTAATATAATATTCAACTTTTATATTTAACATTTATTTATATTATTTAGTTTATATTAATAGTAATTTTTAAAATTTTATATTAATATATATATATATATATATAAATATATTATTATTTTTTATTTTATTTTATGTTTTATTTATAATAACTAACAAAATATATTTAATATTATTATTAATAAAAAATATTATCAATAAAATATTTTATTTTCAATTAGTTTATAGAAAAAAAAATTCTGATAAATAAAATGAGAAATTATATATTTAATTTTTTTTAATAATATTTCAATAAAATAATCTATTTAATATTAATAATAATTATTTAAAATTTTTATATTTAACTTTTATATTTAATATTTATATATATAATTTCATTTTTATTAATAGTAATTTTTAAAATTCTATATTAAAATATATATATATATATATAATAAAAAAATCATTAATATTATTATAAATTATTTAAATATGTTTAGGTATTTTAATATATATCTAAGTAATATATTATATTTATTATTTTTATATAAAAAAAATTATTTAAACATTAAATTATATTTTTTTAATTTTTAATTACATATTTTATTTTATTTTTTATTTTTATTTAGAAAAAAATGGTGGGAATTCAATTCTAACTTAAACAGTAAAGAGGTCAAAATAGGTAAATAAAAGCTTCAGTTGAATATATTTTTATTAAAATAATATTTCATAGGTAAAAATCTCAAATTTTATTAATCTAAATTTTATAAATTTTATCACTATCTTCAATTCTTGAAAAATAGAGATAAGGATGAATCTTCTTCTCATTACTAATATAAGGACTTAGAGGAAAACTAGTTTTAATGAGATGAGTAAGTTGGATTAGTGATAAAGAGTCTGGATAAGTCTTAAAAGAATATATAAGAGGAGACACAACTCTTCCCCTTCATTCTTCCAAGATCCTTCCTCCCTCTAAAACTCCTTTTCTCTCTAGTTTCCCATCTTCCGTCTAAGATTTCTCATCATTCCCTCATCTTTTCCTAAACCCAAGACCATCTTTGGAGAGCTCTTGAAGAGGGGAATCATCCTCGCCAATTGAAAGTTCATTTTGGGTAAGTTTCGGTGCAAAGTTTTCCCCTTTTTTGTTAGGGTTTGAGTTTGGGTGTGGCATTTCTCATTCCTTTCATTTTGGGTTAGTTTGAGGTTGTTCTTGATGTGTGTAAGCTTGGAGTTTAGGTACTTCAGTAGCTATTTGGAAGCCAAGGTCGTAGATTTGTGTGGTACGGAATGGACTCCATAGTTGGATTTTTAACAAGGTAAGGGAAGCTAGAGATCGAGTTTTTTTTTTTTTTTTTGCGAAATCTGTGATTGTATATTTGAAATGTATGTTGTATGTTGCTTTTTTTGTGTTTAAATATGCCTAGAATACTTGTTTGGGTGTTGGATTTGTGTTTTTGCAATTCTGTAGAACCCTTGACTGCATAAATCTGTTGAGCACAGTGTAACAACCTTAATTTTTGGGATGTGTATTTTAATTGTGTGTGATATTTAAAATTAATAGAAATTATTTTTTTGTATAATTATTATTATATTTTTTAAAAGGAAAATAAATATTAATATAATTAAAAAAAAAACTTAACCGCCTCAGATTTATTATTATTATTATTATATATATATATATAAACATAACCGCCATCCGATTTCTTCTTCTTCACATTTCTTTTCTTCTCTGCGAAGCCATTACACAGTGACCTCTTCATCTTCTTCTTCCACTTTGCTTCAAATTTCAAAATTCCAAAATCTTGCCTTGATTCTCGGTTTCTTCTCAATTTGAGGTAATACTACTCAAATCCAAGCTTCCAATTCCATTTTCACCGATTAAAATCTTAGATTAACGGTAGAATTTATTGATTTTTGAAGGTTTGAGTTACAAAATCAAAGTTTCTCTGTTTTTGGATTGTTTGAAGAATTTCAAGGTAAGGGGAGTTTATTCCTTACTTTAATCTGCAATATATGATGTTTTATGGATTGATTGTTGTCTGAATGTGTTTAATTTTGAAAATAGATGTTTAATCACTGAAACCCGAGACATTTTTGCGTCTCTATAAAGATCCGCTCAGCGGATTGGTATTCGCTGAGCGCACCGAAGAATACACAGCACTGGGCGAAATCCGCTCAGCGCGGGCGAAATCTGTTCAGCGCATTTGTAAAAAAAATAAAATAAAATAAAATAAAAAAATTTCGCTCAGCGGTTGACCGTTGACTTCCGCTGAGCGCATTGACCGTTGACTTCCGCTGAGCGCATTGACCGTTGACTTCGCTGAGCGCATTGACCAAAAAAAATAAAAAAAAAATTAAAATTAAAATTTTTCTTAATTATTTTTGTAGCCCCATTTCTTCTATTTTTACCCTCAGAGTCAGTTTTCTTTTTATTAATTTTCTATGATAATAATTATTGAATTAATATAACTCTGTTATATGTTGTAGAGCAGCTAATATTAACTCAACATAAATAAATATAATAATATGATTGATCATGAATGAGAGAACGATGTTTGATGCTATAAAGTAAGAAAATGATTTAGATAGCTATCAAATGAATATTTTATGATGAGAGTTTGGAACTACCTAAAGGGTAGAGAAACTGGGAGAATTTGTAGATTTATGCCATCTAAAGTCATTAATTTCCGTGTGGATAAGCTACAGAGATACATTGGGGTATAGTTCAAGAAGGTTTGATAACCTGGGGGAATGAAAGTTTGGCGGAGTGGTCCATGCCGTGATGTACACAGTGTGCAATGGGAACTGCCTCGGGCCTCACACTCCATTACCCGACTGAATTGCTGCCTATACTTTTTGCCAAAGGGGCACACATTGTATCCGTGGGGCGTATTGCCAACCGGCGGCTATCCACACCGGTGTAAGGTCAATGTCACCTGGGTGGTGGGGTTGGCAGCGTTATTTTGGGATCCCACGGTACCTCGAATATCGAAACTAATGTGATCACAGTATGAATGACGATGTGAGTGTAGTAAATGATCGATGTGTAAGAGAATTTAAATAATGATGTTGTGATAGGATGACAAACTTATGGGATAACGTTAGGAAATGGATTACTCAAGAATTTTATTAAGGTATAATATTTAATTACATAGATCATTTTTTTTATTCAGATATTCATTTTCATGATTGTTAAATATAAATATTTTATATTTTTGTTGGAAGAATATGGTGAGGAAGAAACTCACCCTTACAACCAATTTTTCAGGAAATTATGTAAGAAGGTTCGTGTGATACTCATCTCTTAGATGAGAATTTGATTGGTAAGGTCAATCCTACTTCTTCTTGTTAATGGGGAGTCTGCTCTGAGTATTATTATTATATATGTATGAGTAAAAATTTCTATACTCTAACCTCATGACATATTTGTTAAATAATAAGAATGATTGTGATTATTTTGTGGGTTCGAAAGATAGGTTCCTTAACCATAGTATTATTTCATAATGCTTAAATGTTATTGTAAATAGTTAATTCCTTTGAAATAATTAAGTTATTGTGGGAATTATATGAACTTATCTTATTTCTTAAAATAAGTAAATAAAATATTTAGTTTCTATAGTTATAATATATTTGACACTATATAATTATTTTATGAATAATGCTCGACTTATTACAGAAATTTATTATTTATCATTAAATTTATTATTTATAGATTTAATTTAGTAATTATCAATCGTATTTAATTTGAGTTAAATAATTATTAAATATTTCTTTTTGTCCAATAAATCTTATATATCTATTTTATTTTAGGTTGATCATTGACTTTGAAAAAAAAAATCTTGAAATATTATTTACTTGTTTTATTATTGAAAGAAAATTATAATATTAATGATTTGAGGCGTTACACACAGGACCCCTACGCTGAGCGGATTTGTTTCAGGGGCTCTCAAGTTAAAATTCACTGAGCGATGATGCGCTCGGCATAGAGGACCTACGTTGAGCGCATTTGTAAAAAAAAAATCTGCTGAGCAAATTTTAGCTGTGTTAAGCGAATTTTCTCTAATTATTTTACCTTATTTAACTTGAAATAATGGAAAATGATATATATATATATATATATATATATATACATGTGCATGTGCATGTAAATCTTAGAAAATGTGTATATAACATGATTTAATAGCATGAGGCCCGTGTTACCCCGTGTGAGAGGAGGTCTTTAACTATTGTGCTATTTATATGTGAATATTGGTAATTTTAGTGTGTATGGATTTTGAGAATATTTATGAGGTATTCAAAGTCATGTAGACTAGAACTCATGTGATGAAGGTTGATGGAGGCTCATTAATTGTTCTGGAAGGACAATAGGTGAAACTATCCTAAGGCAGTGTTGGTTGTGAGGTGTTGAAGAATGATCATGGGTGGAAAAGTCTTAGAAGGTTAGTTATGGTGAAGACCCTTGGTCCTTGGATATACCTCAGGTGTTAGTCCTAGAGGTGCGAAATCCATACAGTCTTTTGGAAACCGTCGTCTAATTTGTGATTGTACTTATATGTGTAAGGTCTTAGGTAGATCATTACAATTGTGTCATAATTTGTATTGTTGAATTGATTGTCTGATTATTAACATGAAAATTTTCTACTAGCTTACCCTTTTCTACGTCTTTATGTTCTCCTACTAAGATCATGTTCTTTATACGAGAGTAGATAGCAGGTCTACTAGAGAGTCGTCAATTGACGAGAGTAAGAAGTAAAGTAGATTTTATTTATAATTTTCAAAAAGATTGGTAATAGTATAGGAAAAATTGTAATTTAGATGTGTATTTTGGATCGTTTAGTAGGGATTACTATAATAGTATTAGTAATTATGTTTGGTAATTTCGGATAGTAGTATAGGTATGTTTTCTAAATTTTCATATATTGTAATTAAAAGAAAACTTCATTTTTTTTTAACTAAAAGAATAACATATAACAAAATTAAAATTCATAATTCACATCTTTTCAAATAATTGACAAACATCAACAAATTAAGATTCATATATCATACTCTTACACACATTGTGATCACAATTTGGTGGTACTCTAGGTACTATTGGGTCTTTCACGATGTTGACATTCCAACAACAGGTCATGTAGGTGTTATAGGTAAATAGTCATCAGTTAATCGTATGTATGTCACAAATACAATATGATGTGAAACAAATCTCTTTGGCCAAAAGAAGGTCAAGAGTCTAGTTGGAAAATGAGTGTAAGGTCATGCAATTTTACCCACTTTCAATTAGTCATATATAGTTATTGATAATAGTTTTCATCACCCTATATTTTCCATAGATCACAACAATTGTCTCTAATCTTTCATACCCCTTCTATACCTTAGTGCATCTATGTATCTATATAAATGATGCATAATCATATTATCGATGACACAAAATATCAAAATTTATAAATTAACTACTTCAAGTAACCCACACTCATAGAGCTTGATAAAAATATGTTTTCTCATTTTTATGTCATCTCAATCTCCATTACATAGACATAATTGCTCAATAGTCACATTTACAATTTTTAACTCATTATAATAATTATGTAAAACTTTGCCAACAATTAAAGTTTTATGCCCAAAACATAACATTCCAATAAAGTATCAATGAAACTCTATGAAAAATAGAAAAAATATTATGCAAATTATTACTGCTACTAAAAAATCTTACTAAATCACCATATTAGATGACCCCACAAGATTATTCCATTAGATGAAACCCACTAGACGACCTATCAGTAGGCAAGAGGAACTACCATTAGACAACCTTCTATCACCTAAAATTTGTTTTTTATATAATTTGTTCTAAAAAACTATAAATTAAGTAAAATTTAAGTTCAATCCTACCTTTTTAGCACCCAATGAACTCTTTTTTTAACATAAATTTAAAAAATTAATATCACAAACTACATTTTTTAGGTATAAGTGAATTATATGAAATAACTCGATTTTAAAATGACAGGATACAATTCTCTTTATCTCAAATAAAAGAAGAAGATTTTATGATAGATTAAGAAGAAATAAAGTAGAAAAAAAAATGAAATAAAAAATTTGAAAAAAAAACAAAATAGAGCTTAAGTGTTCTCTTTAATAACTGCGAGTTGAGAATAAGAGAGGAAGAAAGAGATTTAATTTAACTAAGCTTGGGAAATGAGGCACAAATTTCAAGGCAAAATGTTTAAAATATTTCCCCTCGATGTTTGTCAAATGTGTGGTTAATAAGAGAGGATAAAAGTAGAAAAAGAAAATCTAATCTCAATTAATGCTCCACATAAAAATGAAGGGAAATGGTTATCTAATTAGTTAATTATTTTTTAAACACTCTACATTGAAATTGTTAATTCTTGAGTAAAAGTCAAATCTCTCGTCCTTTTTACATGCGTAAACCGTGGCTCATTTGACTAATTGTATAAAACATAATAAATGACTAGATTAATTGTTATACACAATAGTTATAATAAACTTGAGATGGTTTAATAAAAAATTAGAAATCTTCGATCTAATTCTCTATTTTCTTTCGCACTTTTAATCATTTCTTACATTTAATATATTATAAAAAAAATTATAAATGATAGTGATATATATTATTTCTTTTATAGATTAAATTTACTTGTTAAAAAAATATTTTTGCTATCATTCAACACGATAGTTACAAATATTATTTTTTTTATAGATTAAGTTTACTTGTTAAAAAAATACTTTTGTTATCATTCAACCGTGCTGGAAGATAGGTATTGAAATTCCTAATTTAAATTGTATTGGAAAAATATTAAAAATGGAATATAATTGATGTGTCATTATGAATTAACTTAGGTTGTACTTTATACTACAAATTTTTAAAAAAAATTAAAATATTTAATTTCAAACGACAATAAAAATTAAGAAGCAAATTTGATAAATGATTTCAAAGATTCTTAGCATAGACAATTAGGCCACATAAGTGAGAAAGGACAATAAATCCTAATCAAATCTTCCTAGAATAAGTGGGTAATAACTGAAATCTTGTATTGACTATTTGATTAGGAAGTAGTGTAGAGTTAGTTTTTAAAGAATAGTTTATCTTTTAGGAAGAAGGAAGTTCTCTAACTTGTTCACTCAAACGGGTTTTTGTTTTGTTAGAAAAATATCTTAAAGGTGTGTATTATTTTGTAACATATATTAATGATTACTCTCGAAGAGTTTTGTTGTATTTGTTAAAGAGTAAATACTAAGTTTTTCATCTTTTCATGAAATTTCATGCCTTGGTGGAACGTGAGACTAGAAAGAAATTGAAGTGTCTAAGGTCAAATAATGATGAAGGATATTGTGGTGCACTTGAGGCATATTGTCAAATAGATGGTATCAAACTAGAGAAGACCCCTACAAAGACTTCTCAACTAAATGGAGTGGCTGAAAGAATGAATCAAATGATTGAAAAAAAGTTATATGCATACTAAATCATGCAAACCTCCCTATATCCTTTTGGGGTGAAACTTTGAACACAACGATGAAACTAATAAACTTCTCACAAAATCGACTTTTGAAGGAAAATATTCTAGAAGAAAAATGGCATTTGTCCATGAACTCAAAGGTGAAATAATGAAGTTGGGAGCTAAGACCAAGGCTGCATACACCTTGGTTCTCCAAAGATCAATTTAGGTAAAAATTATGGGATCCTACAAAGAAGAGTATTGTTGGAAGCAAAGATAGTGTTCTTTAAATATTAGATGACAAAATATTAGCAAAAAGGACATGCAAAATTCAAGGTGTGTAGTGGTGATATGTTAAATCATTCGACAAGTAAAATTTCATGAGGAGGGAATCCTCAAAGTCAAATTGTTCATGCTCAAATGAACCTTGAGTTGTCCATTATCATATGAATTTTGAAGAGCAAACGAATCCTGATGATTAGACAGACCCAGAACACTAATTAATGGAAGAAGATTAGATGCAGCCTAAGCTAAGACGATCTTCAAGAGTTAAACATCCTTCTAGTAAGTACTCATTAGATCAATATGTTACATTCACTATTGATGATGAATCGAAAAAATTTGATGAAGTTATGAAGATGAAAGATATAGAAGATTGGATCAAATCCATGAATAAAGAAATGACCTTATTGCATGAGAACCTAATGCTTGAGCTTGTGAAGTTACCCAAAGGAAGATAAACATTGAAGAACAAGTAGGTATACAAGATAAAGTTTGAAGAAGAAAGATCAAAGCCCCTATATAAGGCTCGTATTATGGTAAAGGCTTGCAATAAAAAAAAGGCATAGATGTTAAAGAGATTTTCTCACCAATGATGAAGATGCTTTCTATAAAGGTAGTTTTACGTATAAAAATTTACCTAGACTTAGAGATTGAGAAACTTGAGGTAAAGATTGCATTCCTTCGTGGAGAACTTAAAAATAAAATTTACATAGAGTAATCAGAAGGGTTTGAAGAATTAGACAAGAAATAATTAATGTGTTATTTGAAAAAAAGTTTCTACGGACTGAAGTAAGCTCCCAAGCAATTATATAAGAAGTTTCAATCTTATGAATGAACATAACTATTTTTAGGACATTAATCGATTACTATGTATTCATAAAAAATTATAACGATAATGATTTTATCATATTATTATTATATGCTCATAATATGCTAATTTTGGATTATGACAAGAAGATTATTAGTTTAAAAAAAGCTTTAAACAAATATTTTTCTATAAAGAACTTAGGATCTATGAATCATCTCTTTAGAATAAATATTATAAGAGGCCATTTGAAGAGATTATTGTGTTAGTCACAAGAAAAATACATTAAAAAAGGTACTCAAAAGGTTTAATATGGACAAAGCTAGTGAATGTTCCATTTGTTGGGTACATGAAGTCATGTAAAAAAAATTGTCTAACAAATGAAGAAAATAAACAAGAGATGAGCAAGGAACCTTATTCATATGTAATAGACACCCTTATGTACACCATGATATGTACAAGGCCAAAAATTACTTATGCAGTTAAGTTGTCAAATCTTGATAGAAAGCACTAGAATATTGTGAAATAGATACTAAGGTATCTAAAATAAACTACTAAAAAATGTTTGTGTTTTGGTAATAAAAAACCGTATTGAAAAAATACATTGATGTTGCCATTGTTGGTAATATATGAGGAGACTCAATAGATAAAAAGATTCTTGTATAAATTAAATTATAATCAAAAAAATGTTTGTGATATATTATGATAATTAAAATGTAATTTATCTAAATAAGAATTTCACTTATTATTATGATCGTTGATAAGAAAAACTTTAAATAATATATAACAATTAGAATATATATATATATATATATATATATATATATATTAAGAAGTAGAAAAAAGATCATATCATAATATATTATAAAAAATCACTATTAATGATAACATATAATTATTATCTTTATAAGTATTTTATTATACTTCAACATTATTATTGTTTCTCGTAATAATAGTATTTGCTTTCTTTAAAAAAAACACTAAATGTATTAAAGTGGAGAAAAAGCAATTTCTTTTTAACATATGCGAACTAAAACACTTGTAAAAGATAGATTTTTTTTTTATGGTAAGTATAATTTTCGAGGACGAAAATTTTCGATGTTGGAGAGATTGTGAAAGCCAGATATTAGAAAAAACCTTAAGTCTATATGCTTAGGAAGGGGAGAGATTATAAGTAGTTTATTTAATCTTAATCCTCTTATTTTCATTTTTATTTCTAGAAAATCCTATTTCTCCTTCTCTTTAAACTTAATTCAAATCTCTTTCAATTCTTTCCAAGAATTCTTCGAGAACACCAAGGGAAAGAGCATGAAGAGTAGATTAATTTTATCCGAACACAATTTTGTTTTGAGATCCTTTAAAGGTAAGGGAAGTTAATTAAATAAAAATTATTCATAATTGATTGGATGATTATGTGCGTTGATGTGTTTTTAAGAGAAATTGATGAGAATTATATTATTATTAGATGTGAAAGTGTGAATTGGGTTTCGTTCTAAGATTGCGATCCTATTTTGGCTTATTTTTATTTTGAATTTCAGAAAGTGATATTCATGAAAGTTGTAGGTCTATATGTTATCTAACTCATGGCTTTTATATCATGTAAAAAAGATATGTATAACTCAAGATACAACTTTTTTCGTAATTAAAGGTCAAGTTGTCAGGAAATTTATTCGTTTTGAAATAACGAACCTCTTTGGGAATGATTTTATTATGAATTTGAGAAATTTTCCTTCATAAAAGTTTTAACCTTGGATGTTAACTAATCAATGGTTTTTATTTCACATGAAAATGATGTGTAAAACTTAAGATATGAATGTTTTAGTGATTAAAGGTCATGTTGCAAGGATGAGCGAAATGCTTTTAAAATTATTTTTGCTTGAGGAAAAATTTATTATTTTTGGATAATTATTCATGTTCTAATTTATATTAAAAGAGTATATATGTGGATTATGATGGAAAATTATGAGATAAATTTTATATAATTGAATTGTTGATTTTAGGTTGTGAGATTTGGTATTTCATGTTATAGAAATGAGATTTGGTATAATAGATGATGATGTGAAATTTATTGAGTATTGAATTGTGTATTCTATATAATTGTGAAATTTTTGGAATATAATGTGAAACTGAGTTATGTAGAACTGTTGAGATTTATGTATTATGATTTGTGATGGATTATGAAGTGAGATTGGTGATGATGATGTGAATTATGTTTTTGAATTGTGACTGAGGTTACAAAGAATTGTGATGACAAAGGTGCCAAGAAATTGTGATGGCAAAGGTGGTAAAGAATTGTGATGATAGTAGTGATGCCAAGGAAATTATGATGGCAAAGAGCTAATGGAAATGAAAACAACATTGATTGATGTTAATGAGATTGGTTTGGTATGTTGTATAATTTTTGGATTGGTTGTGTGTTTTTTGTGTGTGTAAGTTAGATAGTTACCACAAGGTACTATTTGGTATAGTTTTGGTGTACATATGGAAATCTAGAGATATCAAATGGGATATCCAGACTTCTAATGGTGTTCTAGTCATGTAGACAAGAGTACCATGTGGTGTGAGATCGATAGAGACTTCTACTGCATTTATAACTAGGTGGATTGAGCCATTAGTTCTTTGATACGTGTATGTATGGGTTATCCTAACGTGTTAGTACTGAAAAAAGGGAATAGACAAGAAATCTGGAGGTGAAAAAGACTCTTAAGGTTCGTTTATGCCCTGATAACCAAGGAAACATGTTCAGGTGCTAGTCTCAGAGGTCAAGAATTTCATATAATTTTTCGGAAGAATCTGTTCAGAATATCAAGTGCATGTAAATGAGTGAGTGTGATGAATACATGTTATTGAGTACAACTATTATTGTTTGAATAGATGAATATGTTTAGATAAATAATTGTGATAATCGAATTTATGAATTATATATATTTTGGTTTATTTTGTTTAGATTAGTTTACCCTTACTATTTGTGTTTGTGGTTTATTAATACTGTGATGATCGTGTCTTGATACGGAAACATATAATAATGCAGGTGAAAACTAAATAGTAACTTCAAATTTTATTTAAAAGAGATCTAATTTTGTACTGATGAATCATTTTACAACTTTCAATTTATTATGAGTTTTTTTAAAAAAAAATTATTTTGAAGTAATAAACCTTACTTAGATAAAGTAAATATTTTATGTGTTTAAAAATTCAAAAATTTCATATTTTATGATGTTTTGAAAATTATTAATAATATATTAATAGACTTTTATTTCATTATAAATATAACATAGATATATTTTTTATTCTTTACAACACTCACTAATTTTGTTAGAACAGCTTTTAGATACCTTTATCCTAATCAAACATGATTTGTTTGAAAAAAAAAAAAAAATTCTCTTTTGTGATGGGATAAAGAAATCATGGCAATTTTTATTCCACACTTACTTTCAACATAAATCGGTTTGCTTGAAGATCTTAGCCAAAATCACTTTTACAAAATTAAAATTATCCAAAACCAAATTTGCAAATGTTCAACCAAACACACTGTAACAGTATCATCATAATTATTTATTTTTTTCAAATGGGAAAGAGTTACTGCATCACATAAAGTGAATAGCTATCTCTTTGGAAGCATGGGGCAGGATATTGTTTCTTGATGATATACTACGGTGTTGTGTTGTAGGGTTTCTTTTATAGCATTTGGATGACACATTTTGACTTTCTGCCTCATCTAGCACTGACATTGAAGAAGAATCAACATTGTTCTCCTCCTTCTTTAGCTTTCTGTATTCTGCCATAACTCTTAAAAACACTTCCAATGCCTTGCACATCCAAACATATCGGCTTAGTCTGAATGCTTCTTTTATGTTTACCTAAAAAAGATAAAGTAATCACTTCAACTGAATCAAACGTGCTTTTCAGAAGCTAATAGTTTTAGCCTTTATATCTCTAACGTGATTTTCCTGATATTAAATGTGTTTCCAAGTATGCAATATTTCATCTAATATCAGTAAGTCCAAGTTGCATCATATATCTCTACTTGAGTATTTCTATGATGTTGTGATTTTTGCAATTCTTTTAAGAAATTATTCAGAACACTTGATTTCTCTATTCTCAACGTATATTCAAATATAGTATATGTTTCATGTAATGTCTACAAGTACAAGTTGCAGTACAAGTTTCATGGTACATATTTGAATCTTGTACCTGGTACTTCCATAGTAATTGTTCTAAGAATTTATAGAGAACACTTACCCATTGGCGATTATGGTCATTTTGCTCTGGCCAAGTCTCAAGTTCTTCAGTCACCTCTAACGCAAACATGTACCCTTTACACCATCCTCCCTGGCTACTTGAATCCTTGCTGCTTTTGCTTCTGAACTCCCATGTTCCCAAGGGAATTTCCTGAAAATGGATGTCCAGCATTTAGCTAATGAAGATTTCTCAAATTTGATATCGTATAGACCATATGAATGAGAAAGAGCGTTCTCTTAATCACAATACATAATCATCTGCATTTTTTGTTGGTTCTCACTATAGTGACATGATAAAATGAAGTAGTGGTGGTAATGTGCAATTACTACAATGTTAATGCTTTTTGGCCTTTTAGCAGGTTTTGCTTAGTTAACTTTAACTTGAACCATATTTATGCTAAACTGGTAAAAGGGTAAATTTTTACAGGGTAAACTTGCACACTAATTTCTATCATATAATACAGTTTTTATTGAGATAGTTCATAACTAAATACCAAATTTCCCCCCATACACAATGTAAATAGATGTCGATTATATGCTTCTCATGTCAAACAATTTTGCTTCGAGAAGGGTTAACTATGAGCATCTGTTATCACTATCAACAATAGATTGTTATCAGAGTTTCAGCAATTCAAATTCTTATCGAAAACTTAATAATGGAACCTCAAAAATGAGGGGAGGTTTATGTGGATGTTAATTTCATGATTATGGACAATGACATAGTATATATTATTATATTCATGCTTAAGCATAACCTATTCTGTCATTCAAATTCATGCTTAAACATTCAATGATGAATGTCATAGCCTAACCTATACTATCAGCTTAAACATTCAATGATGAATATCATAGCCTAACCTATTCTATCAATC
The DNA here is from genome assembly GCA_016859785.1 of Macrotyloma uniflorum. Lineage (NCBI taxonomy): Eukaryota > Viridiplantae > Streptophyta > Magnoliopsida > Fabales > Fabaceae > Macrotyloma > Macrotyloma uniflorum. Next base: position 17,425 of record BDMB01000129.1, read on the forward strand.
AAATTCATGCTTAAACATTCAATGATGAATATCATAGCCTAACCATTCTATAATTCAAATTTAGGCTTAAACATTCCAGGATGAATATCATAACCTATGTACTTTTAAATAAGCCTAATCTATTCTACCATTCACGTTCAAGCTTAAACATTTAATGATGAATATCATGACCTATATACTTAAATAAACTTACTCTTACAATCCCTTTAACTCCTGCTTCCTCTAGGGCTTCACGGCAAGCAGCTTCTGTAACAGTTTCATCATCCTCCCATCCTCCCTGGAAAGAGAACAAAGTGACACTTCACAAGGAGTTTCGTGCTGGTGAAGTGTGCATTGCTTAAAAGAATACAATATCAAGTACCTTTGGAAACACAAGGTCATCACGTTTTGGTGAAGAAACCATGAGTACTTCTATCATCTCCTCTGTATCTTCATTTTCATCTACATTTCCCTTTTTCCATCTATAGGGAATACATCTGTTACAATGCATCACAGTAAGAAATTGAACTATAGTTGTTAATAAGATTTTGTTGCAAGTCTCATCAAATATTTGTCCTCATCACTTTTCAGCAAATTATATATGTTTGGAAGTGCTTCAACTACTTATTCAAAATCTATTTCTGTCTTAAAATAGATACTTCTAAATAGAACTATTGTGAGCTCTATCTGAATTCTCATCTGTCAGCAGAATATGATTTATCTGTTCTTTGAACAGAGATTTAAACCTGGCTGGGAATCTCTTGTAGCATAGCTTTTGCTCCTTCAAAAATCACTCTGTCAGGTTACTCTTGAATTTATCCCTATACTATGAGTTATGATCTTTTTATGCTATTTTTCAATCAAATTCGTAACTAAAATCAACCAAAAAGAAAATTAACACACAGAAGATGTATTTGTTCAATAACAAGTTAAATCATGATATATAGATTTTCATTAGGGGTATATAAATTGTAATCATGATTAATGTGATCTATCACTCAAAACCAACTTGTAAAATGAAAAACTTTTCCATTTATATATAACACTTAGAATGTGTTATCAGTCAATGTAAGATTTGAATTCCATTCCCTCATATTGAGTATAAGACAAAATATATATGAAATTTGTAAAGTTTAACATTTGCTGGTACTTCTATAACAATCTCATAGCGAATAGCCTTATAGATCCAACACCAATCTCAGATAAAAGTGTATATTCTCTTTAATACTGAAAATTTCCAGTAAGATAAAATATACATGAAGAGTTTAAATGAAAAAAAAAAAAAAAATCATACACTTTTTTTCTCTGAGTGTATATCTGTTTTGAATTGGAAATATTTGTTAAAAAAAAAATCAGATAAATTCTAAACTATCTTAAATATGTAAATTTTAAGTGAATCAATTCTACTTGTAAAATGAGAATTAGGGAAAATTATCAAAATACTGGTGAGTGTTGTCTCATTATTTCCAAGGTTTCACCTTAAGCCTCAAAAAAAGTTTACAGTAAGATTTACATGTGACCTAGATGGAAGTTTCTCTGAGAGATATATTGAATGAGCAAATGATCAGAATCTACAATAGTTTTATCATTTTATATAACAGCCAAAATTGATCACCGCAATTTGATTTTATATTTGTTCTGGTCAAACTCAATGATATGGCCTGCTATAAAACATAGTTGAATATTTAATGTCAACATGATAAGACAATTATAAATAACACCACTTTTTTAAGTTCTCCTTCTCCTTTCATCATAATTCATTAAAAAATAAGTTCTTCATTTCGATTTCATTAACTTGCTCAGAAAAGGGAGAGGAAGATACGAAGTATCAGAGAGTGAGAATATAAATTGAAACCACATAAAGGGTTCAACATGTTTTTTCTTATTCTGAAAATATGATTATTCTTTATACTAATATATTTTTTTATATATAAAAAAACTTTATAATAAACTACACTGACATCTTCCTAAATTTTGTGAATTTCACTTACACTTCGACTATTTTAAAATTCTATATAAATTTTATTTTTCTTTCTTTTTTTTAAAAAAAAAAACATTACAGAAACACTTAATTTTACATCACACATGTTTTCTTTAATGTTTTTTTTTCTGTTAAATATTATACTTACACCGTGCAGGGGACTGTAAGAATAAAAAATAATAGAGATGAATGTAATTTGAAAAAACTCAAAGAATATTGTAATATATTAAAAAAATTATTCATTTATAATATCTATAATTAACAAAAACAGCATAAGGATTAAAAATATGCGTACTAAAATTATATTAATTTGATAAATAAATGACTAAAAAGATATACAAACTAAAAATAAAATAAATAAAAAAATTCTATATATTATAAAGTAAAAAATTTCTCATTTAGAGTTCACGATATGTATGATTTATAAGAGAGTAATTGTAAAAATCAATATTTTTTAAAATAAACTATCCAATTGCACTATAAAATAGCTTTTTATTATCATCTTATTATAAATCGTGATGTATATTAGTTAACTTGGATATTCTTTATAATGATTATACTAAAAGCCATAAATTAGTACTCCTTTTATTTATACTCAAACTCTATTTTTACTGTAATAAACTTAAGTTTTTTATATACATTGTTTACTTTTTAGAAATTATAATATGTTTTGGGACATATCAATTTTCATGAGAAATTTTTACCTAAGGTTTATTAATTTTTTAAAAATATTAAAAAACTTAAGTATGCATTAGTAAAGATGCTTTGAGACCATAACATAAACAAGTAATGATGTAAATCATATAAGAAGACCAAAAGTGTCAAAATTGATGGTCAAGGCCTCCAATTGAAGTGTCAAAAAAGTTTTTTGTTTTCATACATCAAGATAAAACAATGATAATTTTCATATTTTGTCTTTTTAATTCATGTACTTTAATTATTTAATTCTCTAATTTTTCAATTTTTCATATTATGTTTAACATTCAGTTCCTAAAATATAATTTCCATTATTTTCTAAGTTTAAAATATATTAAGATAAGTTCACATTTTATTAATATATTATGATTTATTTATATTTTTAGTTGATATATGATTTTATACATCCTTTCATATATATTTTTATAATTAGAGAAATATTTTTATATATTAAAAGATATAAAAAGTATTAAAACTAATAAGTTCAAATGCAAGAAAAGAGAATGAAACACTAATAATACGATACTAAATTATTTATATAGATAGTGGCCGTGAAAGAGGATGATAAGTGATATAATTAAAAAAAATGCAATTTGTAAAACATCATATATTCACTTTTAAATATGATAAAATATATTTTTTTTTAATAAAAATATTTGTCTCTTTCATAAAATATATATTTATATTTTAAAATATTTATATATAAAAAGACTTTAAATATTATTTGATAGTTAAGTATGACAAAGATATTCTCATTTATAGATATTGTTATTTTTGTAGGTTCAAATTTTTCTTTAAACTTGTAGAATCTGATATCATTGATATTCTTATTTCAGATACCCATTTTGTCTAAAATTATTTAAATCGAGGCAACTAAATTAATTTTTTATTAAAGAATTGAATTAATAAGATATTTTTAATAAATTTATTGTCTCTTTTAAACTTACAAAATTAAAAGTGATCAATATGAGAGATTTTTGAAAAAATAGATATAAATAAATAAAAGTTAATTTTGTTTTACAATGTAGTTTATTATTTATTTGTATACTTTAAAGTGAAAAAAAAAATTAAATTTATGTTATTGAAATTAAAGGAAATCATTTATATCTAAATTTTTATTTTGGTTTTTAAATATCGATGTAAATTTTTTATATATAAAAATGAAAAACAACTAATATTTATTATTATATAATTCAATTATAATAATAATAATAATAATAATAATAATAATTTTGTAAAATATGAGAAATATCTATCTATTTCAAAAATAAAAATTTAATTTTTTTTCATTTTATTTTTCAATTTAATGATTTAATATTTTAATTATTAAAATTAAATAGTAAAAATAGGAGTAAATTATTAGTAAGTACATCTTCCTTATATAGTTAGATATCATACCCAAGAAATGTTGGTATTTGCTTTATTGGCAGAGATTCTGAGAAGTAAGAGCATGACATTAGAGAGAAAGCCTTACCCAGAGACCAGCCGCATGTTGTCTTCGTAACGCTGTCGTTGTCGCCCAGTACGTGCTGCTACACACGACATCGATTCTACTCAAATGTACAACTCTAAAAACCACACAGGACAACAGTACGAAACAATCAACACCAAGGTTCAAGAATGTCACAAAATACAACATTAGAAACATTAATCCTAGATTGGATATATCATAATTCATACTCATGCAAAAACATACTTAACAGGGTTACGTGCTCCTTTCTTTCTAAATGCCACAGTGAGAAACTTTCAGAGGCAGAAGACCCAAGAATCAGCTTCTGAAATATGTGACTAGAGAGGAACCCCAGAAAAGAATAGGTTTCTCAAACGAAGGTTCTGAGTGTGTGTTCAATAAAATTGCATGGAAACTATTCGAATCTTTCGATTCTTGTTCAGAAAGAAAGGAAGGGAAGAAAAAGCTTCTGTGGAATAGAAAGAAAGATAGAAAAAGAAGTTCCAGAGGGTTCGTAGATTTGCAGAGACGGTATTTGTTTATATAATGAGAAACTTTTTAGTCTTCGTATTTCGTGCGTTGTAGGGTTGAATTTTTCCGTTGAATTTTTATTAGACTCAATGTTTTCATATTTCTGATATCAATGCTTTCATATCTTTGTTAGAAAATGTTTGTCATTATGTTCTTTTTAAAAAATCAAGAAATATAATAAATTTATTTAATTTCAATCAAATAAATATAATTTTTTTATTTAAATATTTATTATTTAAAATTTAAATAAAGTGTAAGGATATAAATGATAAAATAATATATCTTAAAATTTCAAACTTTAAAAATGAGTTAAAGGAAAACAAAAAATTTAAAAAGTTGATGATTAAAAGTAATTATAAAAAATAAAAAATAATTGTGTAATTAGATTTCTTTATAATCAGTCAAGTGTCAAAAAATCTTTGCATCCATCAAGTTTCTATTAAGTTTTCTTATTAATATTAAATTGCATTATGATGCGAAAATGTTTAATATATATATACATATATATATCCATGTTTTGTTTTTAAATTTGAAAATTAATGACATATATGAAAAAACATAATTTAAGGTGTTTTAAGAAATATGATATGTGAATGACATAATTTCCACCTCAATGGATGCGTAAATAAATAAATCACAAATTGAATAAGTGACTACGTATCATTGATGGAGAAAGAAGTTCTATTAAAATTGGTTATAAGTTTTCTTGAAAAATTAATTTTAACAAAATTAGTAGAGATATATTTCATTAATATTATAAAAAAAAAGAATGAAAAATAAAATAAAATAATTGAATGGGGTGGTCATGATTGTAGAAAACTTTCTGATTTCCTTCATAAAGTATGTTCTCCTGTCTGTTGTTATCAAGTTTTTCATTCATTCAAAGATAGCCTAAGTGTGATGCACGGTTTTACTTTTTTCATAAATTAAAAGTAAAATTATATATCAATAAGTTTATATAAATTCTCATAATTTTCTTATATATTTATTTTTAATTTGTATAAACGTAATTTTAATTTATAAAAAATAGTTTCACTTCTTTATTTATTTTTTGAGAACAAATTTACTATAAAATCCTATTTTAAATGTATAATTTTTTTATAACTTATATGTATTTTCAAAGTCAATTTTTATTTAATAAAAATAATTTTTTTATTATTTGTTATTATAATTTATTAATTTAATTAAAAATAATCTACAAATCGCTTTGTTTTTTATTGATTAAAATTATCGTTATTTTTTAATCGAAAACACTATCTAATCTTAATTCAAATAAATGTATCTTTATCTATCTATTTATAATATATATATATATATATATATATATGATTTAATAAACAAATAAAATATGGATTTGAAACTAAATACGTATATTTTGTTTTTCTTATTCTTAAATTTATTTTAACGAAAGTTTGAATATAAATGTTGATTACAGTATAATTCTTTTATCCCATATCCCATAGTTATTAAATAAAATTATCCCATAATATTCTATAGTTATTAATAAAATTGTATTTTTATTTGTGGTTCCATTCTTAATTTTCCAATAATTTCTCGAATTATTCTAATCAATAATAATATTTAGTATAGGATTAAAGTTAGATAATTATATTTGGTTAATATTCCTTATTTTAAATATTATTTGACATAGTAAATCTGAATCATAAAATTTAGTAGGTGTAATGTATCATAATCAATAGAGTGGTTCTTAATTCACAAATTTTGTGGACAAAATATATTTGTTAGACCCAACCTTTTGAACCCAATTCTATTTGGGCTTTGAGTTATCAGTTGAGTATCTCTCGGCCACTTAGGTCTCGACTCCTTAGTTCGTCTAGTACACAAACCCCCCTAATCACGAGGCGTACTTGGGCCAAAGCGACAATACTAAATCGGCCAACATGTATGTGACTAGCATTAAATTTGAAGTGTGTGTAAGGTGGTTTAAGGGAAAAGGCAGGAAAATATTTTTCCAAAAAAGAAGTGGGAAAGACATGCGAAGGGGTTTTCGAAAACAGGAAAGAACTAGTCTACACAGACACATTCCACAGTTCGAGGCATATTGTGGCGTAATTAATTCTATAGGGAAGAGTGTGGTTACCTAGATGGATTAGAATATGACGGTTATGGATTGGTAACGATTTAGTAACCGTCGATTATGGATTGGTGATAGTTCGGTAACCATCAGCATTTCATGCTTAGCCTTTCTTTTTTTTGTCCGAGAAGCTTTCTTGAGTTCTTTGAGTACTCTTCTTTGTTCAAGATCTATCTTCTAGGAAGCCAATATGTCTTCCTCATCTCCATCTGTTATGTTGATCAAGGGAAGCTAGGATGAGGGGGTTGTGAGCCTAGGGAGATGTGGTTTGTCTTTGGAGGAACGTGAAATCACAGAATGGTCTCATTAGGATCTCCCCACAAGAAGGTTACGATTGGGTGGCCTCGAACATACTACTATATGTTTCAAGATTCAAGTAGTTAAGGGAGCTTGGTTTTTTTATTCAGAACCATACTATATTGGTCGAAGGCACCGATGATGGCCTTATTACAACAAGGAGGTGGTCGCCAATAATAGATCACATATGCAACAACCATGAAGATTCAAAGAAGGACTTCTTCTATATGTATACTTGCATGTTCTCGAATTTGCAAGTACAATTTCCCTTGGATGATTTTATGGTTGGCGTGTTACGAGTATTGAACGTGCCACACACTCAACTACACCCAATAGTGGGGCGACGTTACAAGCTTTTCACGTTTTGTGCAAGGTTTTGTCAATAGTCCCAACCCCAACCATGTTTTTGCACTACTACTACACCCAGGGAGGTGATCACATCAATTGGTTGTCACTGATTGGCCAACCCTCCAATACACTATTCTGGCCATACACTGCCAATTACAAGAATTTTAAAATGGGGTTTTTTAAGATCATGATCGAGGAAGCCGGGAAGACCCTGATCTTTGAGGGGGATCATCCCAAGTTTCCACTATATTAGACAAGGGTTCCCCGAAAATATCAGTGTTGGCTAAAAATTGACATGTTGGCCTTTGGCGTGTGGGTGTTGGATCTGCTTGACCAACTCCCTTGCTAACTGCCCCCATGACCTTTCCTTAGCGATTTCATAAATCCCTCTCGTCTTGCGAAGATGATGGCATGCATTGTTTTAATATTTATAAGTTATTTCTAATTTTTTTTACTTTTTTGAGTTTTGTGTTTGGTGTAGGGATTTTAGCAACTGAACTAAAGATGCTGGAAAACTTGTTCAGGAAATTCCACAATAAGATTGTGGCTGAAGTTTTGAGTGCTCAAGTGGATGTTGCTAATGTGCCATTGATGGAGTAGGGCTCCCATCCCCCACAAGTTCAAAGGAAGAAGCATAAGGTGGTCCCAAGACGCGAAGCGCCTAATTCTCTTAAGCGGAGTTGGGTGCCTCCAGGACTGTCTTCGTCTTCATCAGGTCTTTTAAGATTTTTTACCACCAACATGGACATGAGTCAACATGTACAGTTTAACCTATCGGTGGTGGACAGAGAATATGTTGGGTTGGGCTCCCAACTATGTATTTAAAAAGTCCAATTGGGTTAAGCCCATTTTATCCTATATAACCTAATTGGAGAGGAGACTTCGGAGATACAGAGAGTATAGAAAAGAGAGGATTAATTTCGCCGTCTTTTGCAAGAGAAAAATGAGAGAATACAGTTTGCCACACGCCGTCTTTAGTTTGACCGTTGGGATTGTCAATTGGAGGTCTGTGGTTAGAGTTATTAGTCTCGCACTGTTGCTCCATTTTTTAGGTTTTTCTTTCTTCATTCTTCAAATTTGAGAACATTATTATTTTATTGTATTGGCTGATTGTAGGCACTTCTTTGTGCATTTGATATGACTTTCTTGTACCCTTATTTGATCTTAGTGGAGTTTGATTGACTGGCTTGTGCCCATGAATTTTTACTTCTCACATTGAGGGGGTTTTCCCACGTTAAAAATATTGATGTTCTCTTATGTGATTTATTTTCTAATAATTTTCTATTATTGTTGCTCCTCATAGATCCTCTACACTTCGCTTCTAGCATGCATCCATCTCTACTGCACTTCGTTTTAACTCATTGCATCGATCTTCTGCTATGTTGCTTATCTCTTGTGAGTCCCTCGAACCACACTTAGGGGTGTACCTACGGTTTAACTCTGACGCTCAAGTCAGTAATACAATATAGGCAATTTTTAGTATGTGATTAGAGATAGATGATTATACCTGGTTGATATCCCCTATTTATAATGTTATTAAGTAACATATTACATTAATAAATCTGAACTATAAGATTTAGTAGGTGTAGTATATCATAACCATGGAAGTGGTTCTTAATTGATGGAGGGGATCTTAACTGACGAATTTTATGGGAATAACAAATTTATTAGACCCAACCTTTTGGGCTCAATTCTATTGGACTTTGAGTAATGAGTCGAGTACCTCTCGGGTATGATCGAAAATATGTCGACCATTTTGGCTGCCTAGGTGTCAGCTCCTTAATTCGTCTAGTACAAAAATAAATATTATGATGAGAAATATGAAGCATTCAACTCCAACTTTTGTCTCAAACAAAACTTCGACAAATATTTAAAACATACAATCATATTTAAATTAATTATTATTTAACCTATTTGAAATATTTATTTTATTAAATATTATTATACATAAGATAAATTAGATAATAACTAAATAATTACTCTAAAATTTTGAGATATTTAATATTAAAATTAAGTATTTTGAAATTATTCAAATATTATCTTTATATGATACTTATTTTTTACATACATTATTATTAGGAGAGTATATTTATTGATTTAAGCAGTGAAATATTTTCGCAAATAGACTTCCCTTTTATTCTATAAAGGAGCTCGACATTCTATCATAACAACTTGATCCATCCATTTCAAAGTCTACTCATCCATTCTAGAGGTCTCATTCCTCTAAATTGAGTTCAATATTAATATTCTTACCTTCTTGTAAGAACATTTTACATTCAATGTAGTGCCTTAATAAAATCTTTTCCAAGTCAAGTTCACATCCATGACTGGTTCCCATAACTCATAAGCATTGATATGGAAGTTTCTACAATTATCACGAACTTAAGGGCTAACATGGAGGGTTTTCAATAGTAGATTCACAACACCCTCCAAGCCAATAATCAAAATATCCTAAAAGCATTACAAAATAAAGTCAAAGATGACCTAGAACGAGTTAGACAACAATATCAAAACAAGCTCAGATATTCATGAACAACTACTAAGGTTGACCAAGCAACCAAGCAAAACACCTAGTCAAGTAGATAACAATAGTCGAACAAACCCACAACAATTAATTTCAATTGAATCTTGAGCTTTAATGTAAAAAGAAGAAGAAGACGACAAAGAGTCAATCATCCTAAAGGATAATAAAGTTGTTTCCCAAGTACTTACTTGATTCCATGCTTGGGAAATAGAACAACTGGCTTGGAATATGGAAACCTATTTCCAAGCTCTTCACATAGTTAACCTAGACTAGGTTCAAGAGCTCAAAACTAACTAAGGGGATGCTCAATCCCAAACACTATTTCAAACACTACACCACGCCTTTGTCGCTAGCATCATAGAGTATCCTTCCAACAATTTGGCAACCAACCATATTCACAAAGTACATTGGAGCATCAACTTTACAATGCTACTATGATCTTTTATTTTAATTAATCTATTCTTTTCAACGATTGACCAATAAGTTCAAAATTCGATTCACCTTAAGCAGACCACACATTTCCACTTCTAAAGACAAAGAACATATGCTAGAGGAAATATGAAACTTTGCATAAATATATGAAATATTTTTCTAAAACATGTTTAAAAATTTGAAGTCTTAATCTAGAGGTTGCCATGCACACCATGATAATCAACCTTTGAAAAAATGTTTCAACTTAGAAAACAAGACATCACTTCTCTACTTGTTTTAATTAGTCCCCCATCTAAGTCAACACTTTTGTTATATCTTGTCATTACAAAATCGTTTATTAACTCAATCCTTATACATATTAAGGATAAGAAATAAATTCTAATATACTTCATAAGTTCGATTCTCCAACTTATTGAAAGAAGATACTTGTTCATTGAAAATTTAATTCTCACTAATAATCATGGCTAGGTGATTAGGGTTGTACTTCCAAAGGTTCTAGAAAATAGTCAAAACAAACTACCTCATCAAGAAGATGCTCCAAAAATTAGAGTTAGTTAGAAGAATGATCATGTAGTTAGTCAAGTTATCCGATTTGAAATACATAATCAAGGACCAATGAAAGTAGAATTTATCGTTGATTTGCTAGTTGAGCTACCATAGCTCGACGAACAACATGACTAGTGGACATTAAGCATCAATGGATCCTTCAACAAAAAAAGAAGTGAAGTTGGAATCATTTTAGAAGGACCAAAGGATATCATCATAAAGAAAACATTCATATTTGAATTTACTACATCAAATAATCAAGTGAAATATGAAGTACTAATAGTCGACCTAAAATTAGCTAGAGAAATTAGAGTAAAAAAACTTCAATGTCTTGGTGATTCTAAAATCGTTACTAATCAAGTTAAAGAATCATTATTATAGAGATATTATTACATTGCTAAAAGCTTACTAGATAATTTGAAGAACTTAAAATCTCACATGTTCCCCGATAACAAAATAACAGATTCGGCGTATTATCCAAGTTCGTAAGTACGAAAAAGCCTGAGCAACACAAAATGCTTGTACAAGAAATCCTTTCCTTCCCAATTTAGGACCAAGATAGGGTGTTCCATTGTGAGCAATCAACATCGACCTAAACAACTCCAATCATCTATCTCATGGCATAGAACCTAATGATACCTTAAAAGCTAGAAGACTACAATAAAAAATAACATATTACATTATATATAATGATAAATTATTCAAACAATGTTTATCCTTACTCAAATTTCTTGATTAAGACCAAATCATATATGTCATGATTGAATTGCACAACTTGTGGAATACACTCATGAGTAAGTAATATGATTGCTCCTTTACTCTACACAAAGTATTACTAACCCATAACCAAAAAAGATGCCAAAACAAATCATTCAAAAATATAAATAATGTCAACAATTTGGCCCAATCAACAACATACTGTCAAAAGAAATGCACAACATCACATTCCCTTAACCTTTCGTGTTGTGGAGAATGGATGTATTCAGCTCATTACCATAGCAAAAGGTCAAGTCATATTTTTAATCATAGATGTGGATTATTTTACCAAATAGATCGAAGTTGAACCATTAGCAAGCATCACAATACAACAAATAAAAAAATTTACTAACAAAAATATAATATGTAGGCATTGTCTCCCTTATTCACTAGTAATAGTTAATAGAATATAATTTATAAAGAAGGAATTTGAACATTTCTTACAATCACTCAGCATGAAACATAAGGTATCCTTTGTAAAACACCCTCTAGCAAACAGACAAGTTGAGCCAGTCATTAAATTCATACAAAAAAAATTCAAGAAGAAGCTTAGTCAAGCGAAAGGAGCTTAAGTCAAAGAAACCCCAACATCCTATTGGGATATCACTACACACCGCAATCATCCACCAACAAAACACCATAGTGACTTACTTAGGGTGCCAACGCCATGATTCTCTTCAAACTGGGTAAAGAGTCATTTAAAAGACAGACGTAGCACAAATTTCACAACAATGAAAAACTAAGACTAGAACTTGATCTAGTTAGTAAAATCCAAGAAATGACTAAACTAAAAGCCAAAACTTCACAACTAAGAGAAAGTCGGAAACACAATTCCTAAGTACGATGACAAAGTTTCCTGGTTTAGAGAAAGGTTGGGGGAAGCTCAACGAGACTAAACAAAGGGCAAAATCTCCTCAAATTGGGAAAGACGATAAAAAATATTCAAATTCTCCCATAATGGAGCATAGAAGCTTGAAGAATTAACAAGCAAATTGCCTTCACAAACTTAAACACAATACATCTCAAAGCTTATTATAGCTAGTAAGTTCCTAAGAATATACACCTCTTACTGCTTAGATGAGCTCTAATATACTTAAATAAGTGTGAGTATCAAATGATTTTGTATTGCTCAAATGAGCTCTAAAACACTTAAACAAGTGTGAGGATCAAACAATGTTTTACTACTTAAACGATCTCTTAAATTTGCATTATCATAAATTTTATAAGTACTTAGACAAGTATTTTTCATTATTAATGACATTGTTGCTAAATGCAGGCTCTAACAAACACTCAAGTTGAAACTTAAATTTTCAAAATAACAACAAATAAGTAGCTCTCAACATAAATAATTTCTACATTCAAACCAACCCTTTTTGGAAATTTTTTTATTTTATGTTATTAAAGCTCGACAAACTAATTGATACATTTATCATTGTTTACATTAAATTTAATTACTTTTTGACATATTTCACTTTGGTTATTTTAAGTTTGCACCTTTTTAATAGCAAACAGTTTTTTAAGTACAATATGTGTGTATATACATATATCACAATGGTTCAAATTATATAAAGGATAGAAAAAAAAATCAACACAATAAAGCTACACGTCCAAGATAGTTTCCTCAACTTCATTAACTTGTACAAAAGCCACAAGTTGATCGTCCACAACTTCCTTATCAATGTTAAAACCACTAACATCAATATTAGGCATTAATATTTGAGCTTTATTTTTTGTCTTGTTAAAAACCACCTCGTATATTTGAATTAAACTCAATTCATCTTCTTTCAAGTCGGCTTTCAATTTGGCTTCCTAGTCCTTGGCTACCATCAAGATTCGCTCCCTTTCCTTGAATGCCTTTGGTAACTTTTCTTTCAAAATCCTCGACAATCTTTTTTTTTTCAATTGATCAGTTAGTTTTGTTTATCTAATTAAGCCAACAGTTTGACATTTTTATTTAGTGCCTCCTTAACATCTTGATCAACATTTATTACTCGTGCTTGGAGCTCGTTCCCTTCCTTTTCGATCTCAACCAGCTTGACTAAGATTATCCCATTTTCTTTAGTCCTAACTAAAATACATTGACTGAGAACAAAACTGACTAATAGTTCGCTCCAATTCTTTTATATCATTGTGTCCCTCAACCATGATTGACTTAAAATGACCTAGAGGCACTAAGGATATTAACGAGGTCAACATCAAAAGTACACGAGAAAGGACTTCTTGCCCGATCAAAATTGGTAGTAAGATTGGCATGTCATAAAGAGTTAACCCTAGGCAAATTGGTTTAAACATGGTTCACCCGATTCAAGGAACCACTTTTACTTCTATAAGCAATGGACGTCGAGGAGAAGAAGGATGACTAAGTATACATGAACCAATTCCTCGATGGCAAAATTCGACGTAGTAGTTTGAGGAGGACCTTGAAAGCACCTTGGTCGAAGTATCAATGGTAAGGTTGCCTCTAGAAATGACCAAGGGAGTAGTTAATGATGTAGAAATCTTATTCCTTTTACAACTACCCAAATTAATTGAATTAAAGAGCCTTGCCATGCTTGGCACACAGTTTATTCATATTAACCCATTTACCTATAATCTCTACACAATAAAACAAACCATAAGAAAACATAAATACAAAACTAAAAGAAAAAAATGCTAAAAATTGCATAAATAAAAATCCTTACCCACTATTTGGTCTTCGGCATAAGATAAAAAAGTATTTGTTTACAATTGATTAGTCGAGGAAGATTTCTTAAAGTCTTTACATCTTCTTTCACCTTGAATTTAATGTCTTTTGGCCAATAAAGAGGAAAGAAAGAGTGTAATTCAAATATAAAATAAAAACCTACTCGAATCTTTATTGGAGTATTTTATCTTAAAAAACTTCTTTTTTTAATTTTGAAAGATTAAGGGTGTACTTGGATTAGAGAGTGGATTTGAGGGAGTGGAAAAGGAAAGAAATGAAGAGAAAGAAGAGGGAAAGTGAAGTTGTTTGGATTAAGGGAAAGAGAGTGGAAATAAGTAGAAAGTAAAATAATTTTATATATTTTTATATATTTTTAATTATTTATTATTTATTAAAATAAAATAAAAATTATATACTATTTTAATTATTTATTATTTTTATTAAAATATAAATATAAATAGTATGTTATTTTAATATTAATAATTTTTATTATTATAATTAATTAATTTATTATATAATTATTTATTTTTTTAATATAATTTTTATAATTATTTCTTTTAATAATATATATATATATAATTAAAAAATAATTAACTTTTTAAATATAATCAATTATATAATATATTATTATAAAATATTACGTTACAATTGATTAAATTAAAAATATAAATGCTTATTCCAAGACTTTCCTTGCAAATCTTCTTGTTTGTGGAGAGAAAGAATGACGATGTAAAATTGTCTCGATTTTGTAATTTTTATTTTGATTCTCGTGAAATCAGTGCCTTCACCTACTCTTAAACAGTATTTAAGCTGAAGCAAACAAAGACTAAGTGTATAGATAAACCACCGTGTTGGAACTCATTCAAAGAAACCCAATCAAAACAAAATGATTGTACTTCAATTGATAAAATTACTTTACATTACCATACAAGGAACAACATATTTGAAAAGATCTTAAGAATACTTAACTATTAGGGTGTAACTAACTTGGAGCCACACGGAGAGCTATAAGCATCCCATTTTGAAACTTGGAAAAAAGAAGGAGAACGTCAAACTTCTTAAACATATATTCATATATAAATATGAAGTCCTCACAATCAGTGGGAGGCTTCATATACATTCTGTCAATTGTCAAACATCCCTTAATGACCATGATGAGATGGTCTTATTGACCTCATACACTAAAATCTCAACAGAAATTTGAAACAAAAATACTCGAGTTAAACTTAAAAGCACAATAGTTCACCTCATTCAGTACCCAAGAGTAGCTCAGATTGATGATTAGGGGAAACATACTTCTCCTCCTTACTACACTAGGGCCACCTTAGTCCTTTATTCTTTATTTCTTCGATGACCTAGTAGAAAGGCCTAAGAAAGAAGTGTATGATCTTTTCCTAATAATAGGCATAGGAGAAATGACTTTACGGACTATAATTGGTTCTTCCTCTAAGAAAGAACTTGTTATAGAATCCCCATTTTCAATGGAAGAAGATTCTTACATGGCAATACCAAACACGAATAAAACAATAAGAATGTACCTTTAGATACTATTAAAGGTACATGAACGTTAGAGAAAATAAACAAAGATCGAAGAAGAGAATGCAAATAGACAATAAAGAAAGACAAAGGTAAAAAAACATAAGAATGACAAGTAAGAAAGAGTGTCTTATTTTTTTTTCATACTTATCTTTTCTCTTTCACACTTCTCTAAAAATCTTTTTACATACAAAAAATTATGATTCAATACATTGTTTGAAACATTAAATGCATCATTTCATTTTTTAACCTTTTAAATGAATAAATTATTTCAAAAAAAAAAAAAAAACACTTAATCAAAACGGTCACAAACATGATTTGTAACTTAATTATGTAAATAACTAGACCACTTAAACAAACTCGGTCTTGAGGTTTTACATTAAATAGTATGATCACTCAAAATAATTTAACCTAATAATGAGAAGAATATTTAAATTCATTCATCTTCACCATCACCTACTTGATAACTCAAACTCTGAAATAATAGAACTTATGTACCTACTCAAAATATTTGAATAAAATATCTTATTAAATATTATCTTATATAAATTAAATCAAATATTAAATAATAACTCATATAATTACTCTAAACTCTCAATATAGTTAGTAAATATTTTATTATTATTTAAATATTATTTATACTTATAAATCACTTATAATACATATTTTTTTATACACATTATTATTCAAAAAATATATTTATTAACTTAATTAAAAGTGTTTTTTTTATAGATTTCTCTTTTATTTTTATTTCACAAAAGGCTCTAACATTTTACTAGAAAAACTTCATTCATCTATTTTAGAGTCAATTCATTTATTTTAGAAATAAAATTCCTCTAAATCGAAATTAATATTAATATTTCTTATAAAAATAACTATAAATTTAATATTGATAGAAGATAAAAAAGTAATATGTCTTTTATATAAAGTGTGACATAATCCATATGTTTGGCCAGAGATCATTCACATCAAATATAATATTTTAAAGGACTTTTTACTCAATCAAATACAAAATACAATTATATGAGTTCTTTAAATATATTATTTAGAATTAGTATTTTTTTCCTGAATTTTTAGTTAAAAAAATATAGATATACACTTATAATATTTAAAACATCCTACTATTATTTTATTTAACTATGTACGTTTTTTGATGAATTTTATTGAAAAAAATTTAAATATATATTTTGAAGGTGATAATTAGATATTTGAAAATTTTGGATATATATATATTTACTATTACCCTTTTTAGTTTTGAGTATTTTATGAATCAAACGGAGAATTAATAAAAATATTCAAAATAGAATAGATACAAAAATAAAATTAATTAAAAAAATAAATTAAAATTATTTTATATTTTTTGAATATATATTTTTTAAAATAATATGATTTAATTTAGATTTTATATAAAAAATAAAATCAAATTATTTATTATATTTAAATATAAAATTATATATTTAAAATTAAAATTAAATGATGATTAACAATATATTTATATATATATATTATGAAATTTATTTTTTAATTTAATTATATTATATTTATAATATATTTTATACTTATAAAATATTAAAAGAAATTTATATAATAATTTTTAAATATAAAATTATATAATTTATTTATAAATATAAATATAATTAAAATTATGAATAAAATAAGAATTATAAAATAAAAGTTATAAAAAAATTTATATTTAATATTTTTTTATTATAAAATATATAATATTTTTTTTAAAAATATTTAAAAATTTTAGAATAATAAAAATTATAAAATTAATTCTAAATCAAATTATAAAAAATTAATTTAAATTTTATATTAAATTAAATGAAATTAAATCAAACCATATTTAATTTAAATAAATATTTAATAAAAATGATCGAAATGAATTTCAAAGTTTCATAACAATTGGAATCTAGAATAGTGAAAGCTAACAGGATGAAGAGGCAAATATAGTAAAAACTACCCATAATAAATGTGACAACGACACTCTAATTTAACAGCATAGCCGAGGTACATGCCGACATTGTGTATTTTATTTCAAATTTCTTGTTCAGACGAGACATGTTTCGCTTCTCTTGTTCAGACGTGCATATATTAATTAGCTTTAATCACATGCTAGATCTTATACGTTGAAACTGAAATGATGAAACTTCCATTCAATATACCACTCTAACAAATCTTCCTTAGTAGTTAATTTTTGTTCCATATGTGCAAAACTTCTACACCTTTAGGAACTTACAATTTTTTCTATTTTGGAAAGATAAAATTATATCAAAAGAATCTATGAAGTCAAAAATACTTGTAATATTATTTTAATAAATTTAAAATTAGGAGAAACATTAAAATACTTGTAATATTATTTTAATAGATTTAATATGAAGTTATTTTTATCTCTTTAGTAAAAAAATCTTAAATTTTTAATGTATTAAAAATTATGTCTAATTATCCTGTAAAATTATATCACTCATAAAAACTAATAGTAAAAACTCAAATTTTTTTAACAAATATATATTTTAAAATAATTATTATTAAAAATAATCTCATAATACTACATAATCTTATTTCAATAATAAAGTAGGATACTGAAAGAGGATTTGAACAATGTTGATTTTCTTTTAATAAACAGTATTATAATAATAGATATAAGAGATATCCAAATCTAAATATAATCGAAAGAAATCATAAATCTAAATCCTCATTCTCTTATAAAAACAATATAATATGTTATATTTAGAATCAGATTAATAATTTATGGGCATTTATATATTTAAGAATATACATATAATATTCACATTTACATTTTGTTCAGTCAGCAGATATTATTTAACATTAAAATGTTACAGTCAATAAAATTAAACAATTTGAATTTAAATACAATACACTCAATAACTCAATAAATTGGAATATGATGAGTGTACATTGAATATTTTCCTTGAAACAAATAGAGTGATAAATAGTTATAGGTGGACATGTTATACATGACATGTTCTGTATTTAATGTAGTGATAAATATTATGGCAGGGTGAGCATTGAGTAGTTGACTATTATATGTATGTGTTCAGTGTTTGACCGTTTTGGGAAATGATGAGATTTCTGAGAATTTAAGTTTTAGAAGAGACTTGGAAGTTGAGTTGAGGCTCTGTGTTAATGGTGGTTGTGGTGGTTGTTGTGGTTGGAAACACCCATGCATCTGCCTTTTACATAGTCGGTCCTAAAAATACTATGAAGGTCAATGAATAAGAAGACTTCAAAAGAAATATTCGCTTTAATATTTTAAAAAAATTAGATAAAAATTAGTGTTAATAATTAATTAAAAATTACTAAAAGAAATATTATGTTATTAGCTTTAATCTTTATTTATTATTTTACGATGATGAATCTACATAATTTCAGAATTAGCGGTTGGTATTTGTTTATTTAACTGGTTTGCTTCAATTATTTGGTTAGTTGCAAGTATGGTGTGCCATACACACGTGTCTAGCATCCGACAAGAAAGTAAAAAAGAACGCGCACGGATGATGTTTTTGGTACGAACCACTTCACGGGTTGGGCTATGCCTCGGGCCCGTGTCTACACTCCATTGCATTGTGGTACGATGTGGTGGGCTAGAAGAAAAAAAAATGAATTTCAATTTATTTATAAGAAAATAATTTTATTAATAAATTGCAAATTCATGGATAATCATGAAAAGTATTAGGGAGTATAAGTATTATCTCATAAACTGATTTTGTAAGAATAAATTAAAATAGGATAACAAAATTTATCTTAACAAAATTGTTGAGTGTATCAAATTATTTGTTATTGGGTCACTTATTATTAAGTTATTATTATTTATAAATACATAGTCTTATATTCGAGTTGAGAAAGTTTTAATATGATAAAAATGTGTTAGAAATCTTATATTATTTAAAAATAAAATCAAATTATAATATATATTAAATAGGTATGAATAACTTTTTTTTTAATTAATGTGATTGATGTTATTGACTAATCAATTCATGAAATAATTTCTAAGTATTATAATTTTTTATTCTCACACATTACTTGATGTTGCTTTTGAGCCTTATCCTTAAAAAAAATTCAATAGAACCAATTAACTTTGATAAGTGAAAGCGAGTTGGTTGAAAACTAACAAGTGAGGGAGGGATAGGAATTCAATAAGGAGGGAAAAGAAATTCAACAGAAATAAATTAATGACATTTATAAAAAATGACTTGTACCATCAACATACACCACTATAATTTATCTAATAATTTAAAAAAAAATCATTTTTAATATATAATAATAATAATAATAAAATTAAATAGATTTTTAATTTTAGTCTTTATAAAAAAATTCTATATTTTTAATCCCTATAAAAATTAAAATCACAATTTTTAATCCTTAAAAAATAATGTGAATTTTGGTTTTAATTCTTGTAAAAAAAAATTTTTTCATTTTCATCTTTCAAAATATTTACACTAATTTTAGTCCCTAATATTTATGTTAAGATAGATAAATATAACTTATTTTAGATATTTTAAGAAATTTTTGAAGTAACACATTATGATGACATTATATCGCTAGTATGTTTCACTTGGCCTTTTTTCAACACAAAAATAGTTAATTAGTGTCATACAGTTTATATATAGTATTAAAGATCAAAAGTAGATATTTTCAATTTTATTTACTAAATATTAAAAGAAATTAAAAAATGGAAGGTTTCAAGCTTCTCACTATAAATTCTCTTTCGTACTATAAATTTTCTAGAGAAGAAAGTACACTTAAAGTAGTTAAAGATGAGGAGGGACATCCTTTTTCGTTTGTAGGGATTAAAGCGATTGGTTAGTACAAGGTAGTTGAGTTCTTGTCCAAAGGCTTTAAGGATATGAAAAGTTAAAATACTAAAAGATACAATTTAAGTATTTTAAAATTGTAAAATCTGGTTAGTGAAAAGTTTTGAAAAATTTATAAATAGAGATTAAATAATTATTTTCATAAATTCTAAATTTCTATCTTTCATAATATTTTTCAAAAATTTTAAAGATATGAAAAATTAAAATATTAAAAGATATAATTTAAATATTTTAAAATGATAAAACCTATTTAGTGAAGTTTTGAAAAATATAGAGGGTAAATAATTATTTTTATAAACTATAAGCTTGTATTTCTTTATAATTCTAAATTATTTAAAGTTAGAATTATCTCTCTAACTATTTTTACCAAAGTTTTACCAAATTAAAGTTTAGATTTAGTATATTAACAGTTGGTGAGGTGAAGTGAAGAATAATATTATCTTAAAAATTAGTGATTAAAGGCAAGTTTTTTTTTCTTCATAATATTTTTTTTTTTTTGGAATTTTGATTAATTTGGAGGAAAAATATAAAAGTATAGATAACTAAAGTTGATTTTGATATATAAAATAGGTTATAAAGAAGTTTTTGAAAGAATTTTTGGAATATTGGGAATTGTTAGAGATCCCACATCGACTAGAGATAAGGTCAAAGTAAGCTTTATATAGTGGTGCAAATCTCATCTCATCAAGCTAGTTTTATGAGGTCGAGTTAGGCTTTAATCTACTACTAATATTGGTACTAATATTACTAATATGGTATCAGAGCCAATCCTAGCGAGATTCTCGGACCATTATTGGACCATTCTCAGGCCGATATCGGATTACTTCTAAAAATTTCTCAGGCCGAATATCGGACCACTTCTATCAGACAACCCATAATTTTTAGTCCCACGTCGAGTTTAGGGACACTCGACGTGAGGAGGGTGTGTTAGAGATCCCACATCGACTAGAGATAAGGCCAAAGTAAGTTTTATATAGTGGTGCAAA
This sequence comes from Macrotyloma uniflorum, assembly GCA_016859785.1. Lineage (NCBI taxonomy): Eukaryota > Viridiplantae > Streptophyta > Magnoliopsida > Fabales > Fabaceae > Macrotyloma > Macrotyloma uniflorum. The sequence continues at coordinate 39,100 of BDMB01000129.1, forward strand.
CCTCATCTCATCGAGCCGGTTTTATGAGGTCGAGTTAGGCTTTAATCCACTACTAATATTGGTACTAATATTACTAATAGAAATAATTATATTCAAACATAAATAATCTTTAAAGAAAATTAATATTAAAAAATATGATTACGTAGAAATTGGAAATATAGTAGAAATATTGTTTTAATAATTATTTCATAATTAAAGTTAAAAAAATATATTTTTATTGGCATGAAGAAATTCACAGTGTATATTGGAGTTTAATTTTTTTAATGATATTATATTTAATTTTAAGTTATATCACTTGAGTGATACGTAGCTTAAGCGAAATTAAATTAGAAAGAAATCTAATTTTTTATAAAAATTTTTTTTTTTAAAGTGAAACAATTTTGTTTAAGTAAAATATTTTCAATAAAAAGAAATTAAGTTGCAACTAAATTCTATTGTTTTTGGTATTTTTATTTAATTTATAAATTTTTGTTTTAGTGAAAATTTCTCACTCAAACTAAAATTTTTGATGGCATTAAAATAAAAATTTGTTTTCAACTTAACTTTTTCTAAGAAAAACTTTAGACATTATTTTATATCAATATTATATTTTTATATCAAATAAATTCATTTTTAAACTTAAAATTTTGAAATTCATTTTATTTAAAATATTTCACGATAAAAAAAGATTGTTAATTTTTTATTAAAAATTATCACATTATAATTTAAAGAGTTAAAAATTAAAGTAAAAATTTAAACTTTCCTTACTTTAATAATTTTTTACCAAAAGGAAGTGATAAAAATATTAAATTTCACTTAAACTTTCCCTAAAATTTAAAAGAGAAACGCTCTTAGAGAAAATAAAAGATTAATATGGTAAAAATGAAATTATAAAAATAAAAAAATGAAGATATTATCTTGGATTAAAGATGAATGCGTAAGAAAAGAGAAGATCAGATGAGAGAGAAAAAGAAAATCGGAGGAGAGAGAAAGAGAGAGAAACAGAGGAGAGAGAAAGAAACTGAAAATAGAGTATCGTGCACGTTGTATTATTACATGCATATTCACTAGAACTGGATTGTGTGTATATATATAAGCATTGGACAGTTATAACAAAAGTACCAGAATCAAAACTATATTTTAACACTCCCCATTAAACTTATGGTGGTATAACATTCATCATAAGTTTATGTCGAAATTCAGTAAATTTTGTGCCAGATAAAGGTTTTGTAAGAATATCCGCGACTTGGAACTTTCCAAGAAGATGAATGATCTGTGCTTCTTGTTTCTGTATCTTGTCATGAACGAAATGAAGATCAAGCTCAAAGTGCTTGGTATGTGAGTACACGAGAGGGTTAGCAGTGAGAAGAACAACTCCTTGATTATCAGAATAGATTTGAGACTTTCTAAAGGGTATACGAAGCTCAGTAAGAAGCGACTTGACCCAGGTGATTTCAGTTAAGATAGCAGCGATGCTTCTGTACTCAGACTCCGTGGAGCTTCGGGAAACCACCTTCTGCTTCTTGGATGACCATTAGACAATGTTTCTGCCAAGATAGGCACAATATCCAATGGTGGATTTTCTACATTTGGATCGGAACCCCAATCTGCGTCGTAGAACCCTTGTATGAGGAATTGAGAAGATGGTTTTATGCAAATGCCATGTTGAGCTGTGCCACAGAGATATCGTAAAATTCTTTTGACAACTTTGAGATGATGTTCTTGTGGGTTGTGCATATATTGGCACACTTTGTTGACAGCAAAGGAGATATCAGACCTGATTATAGTGATATATTGGAGTCCGCCAACGATGGTTCTATAAAGAGTAGGGTTATCTAGGACTGTGGAACCATCAGTGGTGAGATGAGGAGAGCTAACCATAGGTGTAGGTTGGGGTTTGGCCTGGAGCATTTTAGCTTTGTCTAACAGTTCACAAATATATTTTGTTTGAGACAGTTGTAGACTTCCATCTTTGCACCAAGTGGTTTCGATGCCAAGGAAATAATGAAGTGATCCAAGGTCTTTTAAGGCAAATATCTTATTTAGCTGGGAGATGAGATTTTGAATATCTTCATGACAGCTACCAGTGATGATTATGTCATCGACATAGACAAGGATGAACATGTGGCTTTGCTGGTGAATCGAACAAACAAAGAAGAGTCACTAATGAGAGAGTGAAAACCCATCATGGATAAGGTGTTGTTCAACTTATGAAACCATGCACGTGGAGCTTGTTTGAGGCCATAAAGCGCTTTGTTAAGTTTGCAAACCTTGTTTGTACTACCAAAAGTGAAACCTAGAGGTTGTTGCATGAAAACGGTTTCAGTGAGGTTGCCATGAAGGAAAGCGTTGTTTATATCTACCTGATGAATGATCCACTTGAACAATATGACAATGGACAGGATGATGTAGATGGTAGCTGGTTTGATTACCGGGTTAAACGTTTCAGCATAATCAATTCCTTCCGTTTGGTGAAACCCCTTAGCAACCAGCCTAGCTTTATGACGTTGGAAACTTCCATCTGCATTGCATTTGGTTTTGTAAACCCATTTTCACCCTATGCCTTTAGCTCCTGGAGGAAGATTAGTGATGGTCCAAGTGTTGTTATAAAGGAGAGCATTGTACTCGTTTTGCATGGCATCACGCCATTTGTGGTGTAGGGAAGCTTCCTTAAAGCTGTTGGGTTCAAGAAGATGAGTATTAGAGGCATTAGCAAGATAAAGTTTTGGTTTGTAAATACCTGATTTGCCACGTGTTACCATGGGGTGGACATTGGTCAGATTGTTATTGTTCATGGGAGGACTTCGTATGATGAAGTGGTTGGAGCGGGGGCTGGAGAATTAGTGGGAGAGGTGGTGGTGTTGGAAGGAGAAGGAGGGTCAATCAAAGTATGATTGGTTGTGGAAGGACGAATTATAGTTAAAGGCAGACTGTGGAGGGAATTTGATGAGGAAGGAGGTGACAATTGTGTGAAGGGGTTGTCATTCTGAGCATAGGGAAAGTGATTTTCGTTGAACTTGATATGTTTTGAAATATTGATTTTCCCAAGTGGAGCAAGACATATTTAACCGTGGTGTTTGTTGCTGTATCTAAGGAATAAGCAAAGATCAGATTTAAAATCAAATTATTTGTGTTTGTTGTATGTGTAACACCCTTAATTTTGGATGTGTATTTTATTTATGTGTGATATTTAAAATTAATAGAAATTATTTTTATTATAATTATTATTAGTTTAAAAGGAGAATATATATATATATAATAAAAAAATAAGAAATATAGAAAAAAAAGAAAAAGAAAAGAGAATCAAAAGGAAAAAGAGAAAAAAAAAAACTTCACCGCCTCAAATATTATATATATATATATATATATATATAAATCACAACCGCCTCTTTCTCTCTTCACTTCATTTTCTCTCAATCTCTCTGCCGCATCATATTCTTCTTCTTCTCCATTTTCATTTTCAATCTTCAAATTTACTCCCGATTCTCGGTTTCTTCTCAATTTGAGGTAATGCTACTAAAATCTTAGCGTCCAATTTCATTTTGATCGTTTGAAATCTTAGATTAATGGTAGATTTTATTGATTTAGGAGGATTGAGTTAGAAAACTCAAAGTTCTCTATTTTTGGATTGTTTGAAGAATTTCAAGGTAAGAAGAGTTTATTTCTTACTCTAATCTGCAATGTATGATGTTTTATGGATTTATTGTTGTCTGGATGTGTTTGATTTTGAAAATGGTTCATTAAATCAATGAAAACCGTGAAATTCTGCACTTCACTGTAAAAATCCACTCAGCGGATTGAAATCCGCTGAGCGCATTGAAGAACACTCATCACTGGAGCGAATCCGCTCAGCGCAGGCGAAATCCGCTCAGCACAAAAAAAAATAAAAATCGCTCAACGGATTTGACCTTTGACTTCTGCTGAGCGCAAATTAAAATTGCTATTTGCATCCCCTGTTTTTACTATTTGCACCCCCAAAGTGATTGTCTTTTATTGTTAAGTGATATGTGAAGATGATAAGTTGGAATTAACTACCTAGAGGGTAGGAAAGTTGTGAGATTTGGACAGTAATGTCTTTTCAAGTTGAATTCCGTGTGCATTAGTCATAGAGATACATTGGGGTGTAGTTCAGGAAGGTTCAATAACTTGAGAGAAATGAAGGGTGGTGAAGTGGCCCAGCCATCGATGTGCACGATGTGCTTGGGGACTGTCGCAGTCCTCGCACTTCGTTCCCGACTGAATCACTGACTATGCTTTTTGTCAAAGGGGCTTGTGCGCACACGTATCCGTGTAGCGTAGTGCTAACCGGCAGTTATCCACACCGGCGTAAGACCAACATCATCTGGGTGGTGAGGTTGACAGCGTTTAGGGGGCTCAAAATAATAGTGGAAATGATGAGATATGATGGAAGGGAAAGATGAAGAGAATGACCATCTAGAATTTATATTAGATTAATATTAGTTCCTGCTTGCATGCTTACTATCTAATTGATTGATTCAAATTCTTTATGTTGAATGAAACTGATTGAATTACCTTATCTATTCTATATTTTGTTATCCTTTTATTTTATTCAATGAATACATTGAGATTATGAATAGGAAGAGACTCACCCTTATACCCAACATTTCAAGGAAAAACGATGACCACCCAACCCCGCAGAATTAGAATAGTAAACGTGCAGTATAATTATAGTTATAATGAGCTATTTAGAGAATACCAACAAGTAGGTTTTCATAAATATGTATTAATCCCTGGAATAGACGGACCAGATTCAGTCATCACCGTAGACGCACGAGCTTCATATAGCGTGCCATTTTGTATGGAGGGTAATAGAAGAATCAACCACATGTATAATTATGATATATATAGAGGTACTGTATGACCTCGTAGACCCTTGCGTTACCAATTCCAATTCCTTGACCATGATGCTACCGGGTTGCCGACGAGGGTGATTGGAGGAATGATGACGGCAGTAGAGGTCACAGCTGATGAGGGAAATATCTCACTGTCAGATCTTTCATCTAACGAGATGGAGGCCTTTGAGGCTTTATACGAATATGAGAATGAATACCTCTCTCCCTAGATATGATAGATGTTGGATAGTATAATGGGAACCTGCTTGATGGGACTATATATGTGACACTTTTGGTTTAAAATGTTTTACCCATCATTTTTGTGTTGTAAATGTTATATTATGGTTCCTGGAACAAACAGTTATATGAAATATATAAATGCATATATTATTTGTAAATTATCATCTTCTTTTGTTTTCTTCCTTTATGATTATGCAAGTATAAAAATATTTATAATGTTATAATTTCAAATTCAAAAAAAAAAATTGCGAAAATTTCACAGTATGGCCATAGGAGTGGATAGCAAGCACACCCAAAAATCTTTAAAAAGTTGTAGTCAAGCTGCTTTTTGAACAATATCTCAAAGGGACTGGAATTTTGGAGAACCAAGGTTGAAAGAGTATTGATGATAGTAACAACAGTTTCAAAGGCCTGTCCCCAGAATTTTAATGGCAAGGAGGCATTGGCAAGAAGACTTAGACCTGTATCTATGATGTGATGATGCTTCCTTTCAACTGTTCTGTTTTGCTCATGAGTGTGAGGGCAGATTAGGCGATGATGAATCCCATTATGGAGAACGTATGAGCTGAATTTGATAAACTCCTTGGCATTGTCAGTTTGTAACGCTTTCAGTTTGGTGCCAAGTTGATTTTCTACAAGCTGTTTGAATTGCAAAAATGTGCTAAAGGCCTGCAATTTTGAGGTTAACAGAAAAATCCAACAAAATTTAGAATAAGCATCTATAAATGAAATATAGTAATAAACACCACTGGTGGAGGGAATGGGAGCAGGTCCCCATATATCAGTATATACTAACTCAAGAAGTTTGGTATAGACAAATTTAGAAGAAAGAAATGGAAGTTGCTTGGCTTTTCCAATGATACAAGATTTATAGAAAACATTTTTATCATTACAGGGAATATGACAGGTTTTCATAATATTTTTAACAACTAGAATTGAAGCATGTCCTAGCCGAGAGTGCCATAATTGAAGTTTGTTAATAGAAGGAGTTGCATGCAGAGTTGTAGCAATGCCTACTTTTTGGAATGAAGGGAAAACATAGATGTCATCTTTAAGTGTTCCTTGAAGAACCGTCTCTTGTGTATCTTGATTTTTAGCATTGCACTTGTTAGGAAAAAATTCAAAGTAAACATGATTATCTTTGGCAAATTGAGAAAAACTAAGAAGGTTCTTTGTAATTGATGGAACATGAAGTAATTTGTTGAGAAAGAATTTTTTGTTAGTGTGTGCAATGGAGAAAGAAGCTGAACCAATGTGTTTGATATTCAAACCTGTCCCATTACCAATCCTGACATTATCAGAACTAGTATAAATTGATTTAAGGGAGATATTCGAGGAATCATGTGTTATGTGATGAGAGGCTCCACTGTTTGGGTACCAGAGGGGATCAACAATAGTTGAAGGAGTGCCAAGAATGGAATCAGTGTTGTCTTGATTAATCTGTGTATGGTGAGCTTGAGCGCTGTCAATACCCAATTTCGTCCGGGGATTATATTTTTTTAAAATAAAAATAAATAATAAATAAAAAATATTGAAAAAATAAAAAGGTAGAAAAATATATATTATTATTTAATTATGTTTGAAAAATGCTAAAAAAAATATAGGATAATATTTTATAGATATATAAATAATACATTTCTAACACATTTTAAAAAGAAAAAATTTACAAAATTATAATAAATTTTAAATAAAAGAAAAGAAAAAAGGGGGATCCAAATAAAAAAAAATGAAGTATAGAAAAAAAAAAGAGAGAGGCCCCAAATTGAAGGAACCCTTGGCCCAAGTAGTAACCCAATTTTTTTAACCTAAGGGTAACCCTAAATGCAAGGGGGCAGTAATAAGAAGGGGTTGGTGACTGTAAAATGGAAGGGGGGACACGAAAAAAAGAAGGAAAAAGAGAGGAGAAGAAGAGGACAAAAAAAGAGGAGGAGAAGAGGCAGGAGATTGAGGAGTAAGCATCCCCTCCCATACTAGGAATTTCGGTGTGTCTGAATCAAGGTACACTTCATAATTAATGACTGTATGTGAATGTGAAAACAACATATACCTCCCCACTTTTTTTTTCCTGGAGCAGCTAGCTATGTCTTCTGCAAAGTTAATGAGTGTCTAGAGAAATTAAACACTCAGAACTGAAATATTTTTCTCTTTTAAGTTCAAATATTCTAGCTTGCTAGCCATCAGTTCTTAGGCCACGAAATCAGGTAATAACTGAGCAACAAACCTCTTTCTGTTTTGAATGTCAATGCTCTCGTAAGTTGTTCCTGAGTGAGACGAAGGTGGAGTGTTGATAGCACAAAACCCATTCCCATTTGTTCCCATCTCAAGTCTCCTTCCCAAATGAATATTCTGCGAGAGAAATCCATGTTGAGTTCCTGAGATAGAAAGGTTCTCATCGTGGGGAAGACCTAGTGTGAGAGAGACACCATTTCCATGGAACCTTGAAGCCAGTTGCTCAGTAGTGACGTTGAATCTGCTTCCATTGTCTTCCATGGTGAATGCGCCAAACCCCCGCTCCCAACATCCATCATTTGATCCTTATTTCAACTATAGAGTCACTCAGTTTTTTACGAAGAATGGAATATATGATTTCTGGAACTGGTTTGATGACCGAACTTGGTATCCCCTTTGTCGTGTGATTGGTGGGACTATGTATCTTGGTTTGACATTGACAGCAGGCACTTTATGGTGGATACTGAATTCCCTAAACATACCTCTCTCAGTTGAAACTGTCTGTGTGTTTACTGCACCTATATTCTCAGCCTTTGCTTCATGGGCAACTTATCTTCTGACAAAGGAGGTTAAGGGTGCAGGGGCTGGCTTGACAGCAGCAGTTCTTCTGGCTATGGTTCCCAAAAGAAATCTCTCCCTCGTCCCCAAGGCCAAACCATTTTTCTTGTTTTGTTTTATTATTATCATTTCCTTTTTTATTTATCTATATCAGGTTATTATAATTTATTTATTCATTTATTTTATTGTAGCTTATTTTATTTTATATATTTTTCTTTTCTTTATTTTATCATTTTATCATTTTTTTATTTATTGTTATTATTTATTATCTTTATTCTTTTTTTTTTCAAATTAGTGTATTCATCATATAATAAATAAAAAATCTTGACCATTTATATAATTAACAAATCTAAAATTTAATTTAACATTTTGCCTAACTTACAATTCATTAGATAATTCTAATATTCACCATGCTACTACAAAAAAAAAAAGAGGAAATAATGTGAATTCTAATTATATATATGACTACTCACGTCATTTTATAATTAGCATTCGATCATATAAAACATAATTTTAATGTACGACTTTTAAATAATAATTTTGATATAATTTTAATTAATTAAGTACTTGCTTAAATAAATTTATATATATGATAGTTTTATCATAAGAAGGATAAAGGTTAAGTAGGATCATGCACATCATCTTCTACCTGATATCTTATCTTTTATTAAAAATTTAAATATAATTTTTATTTTTCTTTTAAGTTTAATTGATCTATTTATATCTATCATGTCATTATATATTTACTCAAATTATAATTTTAATTTTATAGATATTTACTAATAATTCTATAATAAATCTTTTTCTTTTTTATAAAAAAATTTTTGGTACCAACTTTTAATATGATTGTGAAATTTACTTTTCCTTTTCATATTAAAAAGTTGTTTGGATGTTTGTACAATCATGTGCATTGTCTTACATCCAATACTTATTATATTTAAGTATTTTTATATCACCTATATATAAAATAATCATTTAAATATATGTATGGCTATACACGTCATCTTATATTTAACCTTTAACNATTATTTTAAGCCAATTTATATAGCAATCTATAATATCAATGTATAGTTTACACTATCTTGATTTATTATAAGATTGATAAAAAAGAATAAAATATATAATTTATTTTTTTCAAAACTCATTTCTCTTTAAAATTACTAATCATAAAATAAATAGAAAAAACAATGTTTTAGGAAGAACTATGTAACCCTGATTTTCCATTCTAAATAGAAATACGTAGGAGTAAGGTTAATATCTTGTCGGGTCCAAATAAATTTTAATTTAATATTTTCCTTTTTAACAACAATAATTTTAAAAATTATTTTTATTTTATAATATTTTATTTGTTTATATGGGAAACAAACATTATAAGGTCATATTTATCTTACATATTTAATTGAAAGGTAACCGTCTTAAGACGAACGTTGTAGGGTGCTGATACCTTCCCTACACGTAATCGACTCCCGAACCCATTTTTTTGTTTCGAAGATCATTTTGGTTTTTTCATAGTTTTCCTTAATAAACTATGGTGGCGACTCCTTTTGTTCCCCTTAAAAAATGGTGAATTTCTTTTTACGTTCGCCGGTCCCGTCGTGACCCCGGTTGCAACAAGCGCTGCCACGATAATCTTGATTATATCTATGTTAGGAATTGGTGGCTATGTGGCCAATTTTGTTGCAAATCTGGCATTGGTGTTTTTGAAGTTGATTATTTGATCTTTGATAATTTCCATTTCTGAAAAAGCTCTTATTTGTTGAAGATGTTCTGGTGTCTTTGTTGGAGTAATTATTTCTGAAATTGCGACTTCCTTCTTTGTTGGTGTTTCCGATATAGGTTTGATTAACCTGAGGAGATTCTTGATCAATGGTTCTATATTTGACTAACCGTTCTTCTTGTGCCAGGAGTAGAGATTCGATTTCTTCAACCATGTAGGGATCCAATCTAGTGATGATGGAAGTAACAAAGTTATCAAACTCCTCTGCAAGCCCATCCAAGATGGCTTCAATATGATCTTCAGTGGAGATAAGAGAGCTAATGGCAGCCAAGGTGTCAACCGTCTTCTTAATATCAAGAAGATAAGATCCAATTGTTCTCTTGGAATTTCTTAAACGTAATTTGAGTTTCTTCACCTTTGCTCTAGTCTGGCTAGCATAATAAACATTGAGTTTCTTCCATATTAGATGAGATGATTCCATACCTACCATTTTCGTTAGAATGGGTGTTGTCATCGAGGCAAGAAGTCAGGCAACCCGAAGCTGATCTTGCTGTTCATAGTTCACAAAATCAAGGTTAACAATGTTGTTTTCTACATCAGTTTCAGTCAAGAATCTTGGAGGAAAGTTATCTCGTTCGAGAAAGTGATAGAATTTCAATCCTCGAACTACAACCATAACCTATTGCTACCAGAGAAAAAAGTTGTCATCGTCAAGCTTGAGATTGATTGAGGTATTGAACATGTGTGACTGAACCCACTGGAATTGATCTATTGCATAGAGTTGATGGAGACGAAAGATTGTGCGGAAGCCATGGTAAAAATCGTTTACATTACTCTGGATACCAAGTAAGAAAAGAGAAAGAGAAAAACGGAGGAGAGAGAAAGAAAATGAAAACAAAATATCTTACACGCTATATTATTACATGCATATTCATTGAAATTGGATTATGTGTATATATACAGGAATTGGACAATTATAACAGAAGTATTAGAACGAAAACTATATTTTAACATAATGAAACAAGAATTAAGATTGCGAAAAAAGATGATAAAAGATGCTAGAGATTGGATGTTTTCCACTCCTAACCAATAAATATAGTGTAAAGAAGAAGGATATTTAGAATTATCTAAGTGTTGTAATTAAATTGTCTTATAAGATAAAAGTCATTTACCAATCAAATGTTATTTGTATGGTTTAAAATTAATGTTAAAAAGATGAGAAAAGATGATAGAGATGAAATGTTCTCCTCTATTAACTATTAAAAGATGATAGATTGTCTGATAAGATAAGTTTAACTCAAATCATTTACCAATAAAAATAAAAATAGTGTTATTTGTGTGTGGTTTAAAATTAATGTTAAAAAGGCACATATCAAATTTACTTTTCCCAATTTATTACCATCATAAAAATCAGAAAAGAAAAGTATTTGATTGGCTAATTAGTTTTCCATTAATTTAATTGGATTTGGATAAAATCATGAATAGAAAAATTCAATTTCTCCTTTCCTTGAACATGTAACCGTTGGCCTCCACTCCCAATTGGACTTAGGTTATTTTCATTACCTCTAAGTAAATTTTGACAAGGTTAATGAGCCATGGTTTCGTCACAGTTAATTTATAGGTTCAATCTTGTGTTTAGAAGAAAATATAACAAAGAGTTAGGCTTGGATAATGAATAATTTTTTATTAACATAAAAATATTTATTTTACATATAAAATATAATTTAGAATGTTTCCTTATATTCCATGGTTAACATCACTAGGAAATCTTGGTACTCCATCCATGTTGAGATACAGACTTGCGTCATCAGTGCATAAAGTTATTCATATGGAGCTACTCCACACCTACCTAGTTGCCCCAACAAAAAATGCCTCAACCTTCTCTTCCACCACTTGTAGCTGCTTCGCTTGAGCATGCTATAAAACCTACAATGACTCCTTCTAAATTTTTATATCTAATATATAGAAAGTGATTATAAACTTAATTCATCTTCAAAACCAGTTCAAAAAGATAAAATTTACACCTTAATTATATATTATAATTTGACCTTATTCTAGGTTTTCTCACTATATTATTCCACCCTTAATCAACCAGCTATTACTCAACATTCATCATCAACACCTATTATCTTAACTAACCTTGAATCGATATTCATCTCTCAACCCATGTCCATCCCATCACAAGATCCTTAAACTCCACCTGTTTGACTTTATTACACCTGTTGTAATGATGGTCTTTTTTTAATCTCTTTTTTTTTTTTTTTATGACAAATAGAGGGAATAATGAGTTGTTATTGTGTGTATTCTTACTTATAATTCATTATTTATTGTTTATAAGACTTAAGAGGATTCATGTATAGACTATTCATTATATTAATAAATTTCTACTAAGTTAATGCATATAGTCTTATAGCTTATGTTTACTTGTTCTTGTAACACCCTAAACTTTGCTAAATTTGGATGTAAATTATATTTTATATGTAAAATAAATATTTTTATATTAATAGAAATTAACTATCGAAATCGTAATCTTTGCTAATTTTTTTTTAAGTGCAAAACTCAACCTATAAATAAATTATGACCCATATAAACCTTGTCAAATTTACTTAAGAGATAAAAAATATTTCCTAATTGGCCAATCAAATACTACCTCTTTCTTACTTTACGGTAGTAATTAAATGGGAAAAGGAGATGTGATTGAAGTTTTTTAATCTTGATTCTAAACCACCCAAATGATTTCCTATCGCTGCATAATTGATACATCAAAGACTTTCGTTATGAGACAAGCTTCACCACCACAACACTTGGAAAATCTCAATCTCTTTCTCTTTTATTCTAACTCATGGCTAGTAGAAGAAAATTCCCAAGTTTCATTTTTTTTTTCTTCCAAATCTTGCTCTTATTTAATTTCTATCTTGCTATTTTCATTCTCTAAAAAAGTATTTCAGCTTTGGATTCTCATGGAGAATTGAGTGGAAAATACACATTTTATCATTTTCTTGTATTGAAAAAAAAAAATTGAGATAAAGAGAGTTCAATCTTCACACTACAAAAAAAAAAATTATTATCCATGAAATATTTTTCACGGAATTTTTTTTGTGGAAAAAAAATTAATTACCCATTGAATATTTTCTACAGATTTATTTTTATGGAAATTTTTTATAAATTTATCTGGGAAATTTTTTATAGATTTGTCTATGAAAAAATTTTCATGGATTTGTTTATGGGAAATTTTCCATGGATTTGTTTGTGAAAAATTTCCCATAGATTTTTTGTGGGAAATTTCCTACTAGTCTTTTATCTACAAAATTGTGGGGTGGGAAATTTGTGGGTAAAAAGCTAGTAGAAAATTTTTCACAAACAAATCCATGGAAAATTTCTTACAAATAAATTCATGGGAAATTTCCCACAAACAAATCCATGGGAAACTTTTTCATAAATAAATTTATAAAAAATTTTCCACAAATAAATTTATGAAAAATTTTCATAAAAATAAATCTGTGGCAAATATTCAATGGGTAATTAATTTTTTTTTTTATAAAAAAATTTTGTCGGAAATATTTCATGGGTAATAATTTTTTTTTTTTGTAGTGTCACTTTAATTTCCAACTTTAAATTATATTATAATGAATCAAATTTGTGTGATTGTATTGAGATAAAATTTGAGGTATTGAATTAGTTGGAGTTGAAAAATATTTTTTTTTTTTTTAAAAAAAAAAAGAGAGATATTTTAGCAGAATATTTTTGCTCAAGTAAGATCTAGTCATTTGAGGGAGAGTGTTTAGAGTTTTACTTTGTCTTCATTTTCTCGAGCGAAATTATGTCACTTAGAACAAAAAAAACCTTAGAAAAATAAAATCTACTTTTGGCTCAATTTTTGCTTGAATGAAATTAGTTCGCTTAAATGAGTATATTGTTGCTTGAATAAAAAGTTCTATAATGAGTTAAATTGCTTTCGGTCTTGATTTGACTTAAGTGAGAAGTATCATATTTAAGCAAGAATTATTATCTTAAAAATGAGAAATCATTGATCTAAAAATATATTATTCACTTATGAAGCTTTTCTTTAACTAATTTATACGTATGTCTTAGATAATATTGGTGAGTATGATATGTTGAACCTTGATTAAAAAATTTTTTTTTTTTCTTTTTAATAAATTAGTAATATTATCCAATTTGGACTAAGTCTAGAAGTGTGTGTTTAGATGACTTTCTTTCTATTAAGAACAAAATAAAGAAATTAAAATTTAATATTATTCATTAAAGAATCAAATGAAAGAAACTTGGGAGAATAAGAAAAATAGATGAAACAAAAACATAAATATCTGTATAATATAAGAATCTTACCTTGGACCAAAAGGAATTAACTTAAGAAACTAGTATTTGATAAAGAAAGGAAGAAGTAGAGCTTTTTTTCTTTTATTTCTTTTGCATCGTACAAAGGAGAGAATAAGAGACTGAGAGAGGGTATCTTATTTTAAAATAAAAAGACAAGCTTCCATAATAAGTTTTTTTGTTTTTCAAGCTTAATATCTAAGTTTCTTTATTTCATTTTTTTCTTAGGTTTTTAAATTTGAGTAGATAGGCTTTAAGCCCATTTTTCTCTTTCTTTAGATTTTTTTATATTAAATTTAATCTAAAATTAATTAATATGATACTAAAAAATACTAAAAGTCAATCAATTTCATACCATGCAAATAGTAAATAGACATAAGAACTAACCATGTTACAAGAACAATTATACACCAAAAGGGTAAGCAAGAGTATAAACATTGTATGCTTTGAAAAAACTGATTTTGTCAATAAAATTGAAAATAACAAAGGATCCTCCACACAATATCTCAATATCTCAATGACTATATTCTAGAATGTCCATAAAAGGATGAGCTTTGCATGCACTCAACAAAAGTGACTACATGATATTAAAATTTTTGTATATGTGGAAAGCTTAGGTAAAATCCTTAGTATTCTTTTGTTCCATCTAAATGACTAACCTTCTTGAGAGCACTCGTATGTGTATAGCCTTCACTTAGTGAAGCTAGACTTCTTTTTAGGAATTTATTTATATGTCATCTCCTTTAAACTTGGTTCTAGTTTTTCAACTATTTATTTATATTCAAGAATGATATTATATATTCGTGAAAGTTAAGAGTGATTTGGTGTGAAATAATATTTGGTTATTTAACTTAGGGATTTAAAGGAGGTTTTCTAAGAGTAATTTTGTGTACTCATATAAGGCAGAAGTGGTAGAAAGACTATACTTATTATAATCATTATAGATTATAAAGTCTTGTGAAAATCTTTTTAAGATACTAGATGATAGATGATTAGACCGTCTACCCTTCAATTAGACTATCTATTCTCTTATGAATTTGAAAAAGACATTGCGAAAATTTTTAAAACTCTATTCAACCTCTTTCTAGAGTTGTCTCGTTATTTCATATGAGAATACTTTCATTTATCTATCTTTGCCATTCATAGCAAGAAAATGAAAGAAAATAATGCCTTCTTTTTTTCTCTAATGGAGTAGTGATAAGAACAAAACTGCGCCAACAAATGTGTAAGGGCTGGGTATTAGGTAAGTCCTAGGTCCACTTGTTTAGGAAGGGGAGAGATTATAAGTAGTTTATTTAACCCTAATCTTCTCACTTTTCGCATTATTTCTAAAAAATCTTATCCCTCCTTCTCTGTAATCTCTCTCTAAACTTCTCTCAAATATTTTTCAATTCTTTCCAAGAATTCTCTTTCAATTCTCATATCTTTAAAAATTCAAGAAAATTGGGAGAAAGACCGCGTGAAGAGTAGATTAATCATATAAAAAAAAATCATTTTGAATCTTTTAGAGGAAGATAAAAAATCTTTCATCCATCTCAATTTGGGAAGAAATTGATTTGGAGGTAAGGAAAGTTAATTAAGCAAAATTATTCATGATTGATTGGATGATTATGTGTATTGATGTGCTTTTATGTGAAATTGATGATAATTATATGATTATTAGATGTGAAAGTGTGAATTGAGTTTCGCTCTAATATTGCGATCCTATTTTGGCTTATTTTTATTTTTAATTTCGAAAATTCATCTTCATGAAAGTTGTATCCCTAGATGTTATTTAACTCATGAATTTTATTTCACGTAAAAAGGATATGTATAACTCAAAAAGATTTTTTTTTTAATTAAAGGTTGAGTTGTCAAAAAAATAATTTTCTATGAAAATGATGAGATAAATGTTATATAATTGAATTTTTTATTACGGATTGTGAAATTTGATATTTATGTTAAAAGAATGAGATTGTGGTAAATTATTGAAGTTAAATATTTGTATAATATAGTGGATGATAATTGATAAGTCAGATTTTATACTCACATTTATAGTCTTATTGCATTTCCTAGGTACTTCTTCTTTTCTTATTTCTTTCATTTAGTAAATTTTCATATTTTTCATAATAAATAGGCATAATTACAAAAATATTCCATTTTATGTATTTTTACTGTATTTTTGTATTTTCTTATCCTAACCTTTACTCATTATTTATATATATATATATATATATATATATATTTTGTAGAACTCTGATTGAGCTAATTCTTTTTTCGTTGGATTTCAAATTTCTTGGGCTTCAATTTGGACACTTGAATCGTCGCATTTGAAGATAAAAGATATTTTTAATAAATTTTAGAAGTTTTTATTGAAACATGTATTTTCCTTTGCGGGTTTAAATTTTGTAATTGCTATTGGGTGGGCCTATTTCAGCCAGACCTGAGCCCATTTGTTTCCTAAGTAGAACTACTAGATAGGCATTAGAATAGTCATTTTTGGACCAAGTTTATTCATTAGAAAGAGTAGAAAGTAGAAGTAGAGAGTAACACACAGTTAGTAGATGATTAGAGTATTCATAGCTTGTCTTCTTCAGCAAGATTTTGTGTCTTCACTTTGGTATTTCCATTTATATTTCTACAATTTACAATTCTTTCAATTTAAATTTTCTGCAAAGGTTTTCTTCCTTTAATTCTTTGCAATTTAAGTTTTCTTGCAATTTAGGTTTTCTTTAATTCCTTACAATTTAAGCTTCCACGCAATTTACGTTTCAACAATGTTTTCTTTTCTTTCTTTTCCACAAGTTTATGTTCTTCTTGCTATTTGAATTCCTTGATGTTCTTGATCAAGAATGGTGTTGACAATGTGCTAGAACGTCTTTCCTAACACAATTTTACAAGAATTTTAAAGATTAGTGAATTCTTGAAGCAAGATTAATTAAAACTTGATTTTGCATTTAATTTCTTTTACCACAAGCAATTCTTTAATTTTTTTTCTTGCATTTACATCGGTGCAAGTTTATTTTTTTGTGTTTTCTTTAATTATGCAATGTTATGCCAATATTGTTTCAGTTTGTGAATTCTTTCAAGGAAGAAGCAATCGATAATGTATATGTCTGTATGATTTGTGTCTTTGGATTGACACCTCGTTTGACCTCTCTACTACATTAGTGGGGAAAATTTAGGATTTGAAAATATCTTCCGATAAGGTATTATTTCGATGATGTGAAATTTATTGAGTATTGAAATTGTGAATTTTCTAGAATATAATGTGAAATTGAGTTGTGTTAAATTATTGAGATTTATGTATTATAATTTGTGATGGATTATGAAATGAGATTGGTGATTGATTATGAAATGAGATTGGTGATGATGATGTGAATTATGTTTGTGAATTGTGACTAAGGTCACAAGAAATTGTGATGGCTATGGTGCCAAGAAATTGTGATGATGGTAGTGGTACCAAGGAAATTTTCATAGCAGGGAGCTAATGGAAATGAAAATGACATGGATTGATGTTAATGAGATTGGTTTGGTATGTTGTATAATTTTTGGATTGGTTGTTTGATTTTTTTTTTTTGTGTAAGCCAGATAGTTATCATAAGGTACTATTTGATATAACTTTAGTGTACATATGGAAATCTAGAGATACCAGATGGGGTATTCAAACTTCTAATGGTATTCTAGTCACGTAGACAGGAGTAACATGTGGTGAGAGGTCAATGGAGACTTCTACTGCACTTATATTTTGGTGGATTGAGCCATCAATTCTTTGATATGTGTATGTAGGGGTTAACCTGACATATGGTTTCCAAAATAGGGATAGACATGTAATCTTGAGGTGAAAAAGGTTCTAAAGGGATTACCAATCTTGAAGTGAAAAGTAATTTGAAGAGATTGTGTTTGTCGCTCAGTAACTAGTATGCATGAGTAGGTGCTAGCCTTAGAAGTCAAGAATTTTACATATTTTTTCAGAAGAGTCTGTTTAGAATATTAGGTGTATGTGAATGAGTGAGTTTGATGAATGCATGTGATTGAATACAATTATGATTGTTTGAATACCTCAATATGTTTAGATAAATAATTGTGAGGATGAATTTAAGTATTATATATATTTTGATTAGTTTTGTTTACATTAGCTTACCCTTACTATTTGTGTTTGTGATTTTGTTGATACATTGTGTCTTGACACGAGACCAGATAGCAATGCAAGTAAAAGTTAAGTAGTAGGTTTAAGTTTTGCTTAGAGAAAAATTAATTTTTACTGATGAATAATTCTGTAACTTTTATTTTTTTATGATGTTTGTAAAAACGTTTTATTTTCAAGTGATAAACCTAGATAAAGTGAATATTTTATGTATTTGAATATTTCATATTTTATGATATTTTGAAATTATTAATAATGTAATGGTAGATTATTAATCTGTTATAGATACAAAATAGATATATGTTGGTTCGTTACAACTTGTAAGTTAGTATTAGATGTTGGTGATATGTGATATATTTCTCTAGCTTTTTATTAATCCTTCATTTTCACGTTCATATCTTGTTAACAAGATATGCCTTTGGATATATAGTCTTTCACAACAATAAATTTATAAGAAATTTTCCATTCAAACTCTTTTAGATGCTAAGTTTAAGAATACTGTATGATTATGTTGTGTAAAATATGCTTATATGTATGTTCATAGGCTCATTTAATTAAAAATTTGTTTTGGATGAACAAAGTGCATATTCTTTATGTATGTTTAGGAAATTTGACTTCTCTTCCTCTAGTTGTTAATCTCTTATTAGATATTTTCATTCTTTTTCAATGTCTTATTTTGATTTTGATTGTAATGAATTTTTTATTTGAATTTGTCATAATAACTATGAAGGGAAAGGTAAATGCAAAGAACATTTAAAGAATAGGTTGAATCTAGAAGGACTAGGGTGAATAGAGCCTAAGACACTTTTTTTTTATACTAAGTAGTTGGTTTAAAGTATGAGAGACTATGCAAATAGAATAAGATAGAAGAACAAAGAGAATTTGAGTTATACTAGTTCAACCTAAACTCTTGGCTATGTCTAGTTTTCTTTTGAGATTCTTAAAAGGTTTCACTATAGTCAACCTAGCTAAAATAAAGTATTTTCACTACCACTATTAGTTACAACGATTACACCACGTCACTTCAATGAGTATATTATGTCACTTCTAACAACAATGAGTATACTATGTCACTCCTAATAACAATGAGTACGTTGAGCCACTCCTAACAATCCATTCTTATTCTTTCCCTAAGACTAAGAATTGCAAGTATTCTTAACTAGCACTTTTCACTACAAAAAAAAAAAGTATTTAAGGAGAGGCTATAGAAAAACTCTTACGAAGAAGCTATACAATAAGATACTCCTGATTAATATTCTAACATCATTAGGTGAAGGATATAATAATTTTTACTCTCTATTACTAAACTTCCTTGTAAATATTTTCTATATGACTTTAGTGGGAGATTTGTAAGAATTGTTGTGTGTAGTAGTTATTCTGATTTTTGTCTTCACCATCCTTTACTTTTAAAGGCTTTCAAAGCTATTACCATGGTAATAAATCACCGTCTT
Source organism: Macrotyloma uniflorum (assembly GCA_016859785.1). Lineage (NCBI taxonomy): Eukaryota > Viridiplantae > Streptophyta > Magnoliopsida > Fabales > Fabaceae > Macrotyloma > Macrotyloma uniflorum. Next base: position 58,588 of record BDMB01000129.1, read on the forward strand.
TCATATTTTTCAAATAATCTTATAATATCTTGATAGATAAGATTAATAATTTTTTTTTAGAAAGACATGATATGATAATAGGAGTTAAAAAATAATATAATACAAATATAAAACATATATTTTTTGTAGTAAAAGAAATATTTTCTTTTGCATATTTGATTTAGATTTAATTCAGATAATTTCTTATATAATTTTATACTGTATTATAAAATATATTTAATTTTTAAAATTCTAATTTAAATTATGTGTAATATTTTTTATAATTTTATAACATATTCCTTAAGAAATAACACATTGGATGTTGGATATTTTTATAACAAAAAATTAGTTATAAATAAAGAAAAATCAAAATAAAATTCATAAAAATATATATGAACAAATTTAATACTTGATTTATTTATTAAATCAATCAATTAATTGTTAAATATTGTTAGATAATATGTTATTTATATATATATATATAATTATATTAGTTATATTTTATATAATGTTATTATTAATTATAAGATAATTATTCTAGAAATATATTTTTATTAATTTTTAATTTATTTAAAATTTATTTTTATTTAGTGAGAATTTTTTCGATAGGTTGTTTGAGTTTTAATAATCTTAACAAAAATTTATCGTAATAGTGACTCAATTAATACTTATAGAACAGTATTTCAAATTATTTTATGTATCTCTCCTCACTTAGCCATGTGAGAAGTAATATGAGAGTATATTTTTATATATAAAAAATATATAAGTTGACTTTTTGTTTTTCTTTATCCTTTATATTCTCTTATATTTTAGATTCTTTCTTATGTGGGCTCCTTATTTTGGGTCCCTGATAAAGTCATATTTATAAATATTTTATGTGCTTCAAAATGGTATTTAAGTAAGAGTAAACTAATAAGAATAGCTAAATTATGCACATAATATATTAAGAAGGAATTTTAAAGCTTAGGAAAAGTTTCTCTTAAAAACATTTTTTAAGCACTATGAAATCATGTATTTTGGACACGATGTTCATCACGTATTTCATCTATATTTTTTTCCACAATGTCTCTAAAATCATGATTTATGATACAGATTAAAATAGAAACGCAAATCTTTGCATAGGAACTGGAATCAAACAAATCGAGGCAGAATCGGATTTTCCATAGCCAATATGAGACGAGTCAGCTGCAGTTCATAAACTCAGAAAAGTCAACCTCGAAGATTCAGACCTCCAAGACGCTACAAAGCTCCTAAAATCATGAAATCTGAAACAAACGAAAATATACTTCTTAGGCTTCAATATGATTTTTGAATGAAGCAGTTTGGACCAGAATTGGATTTTTGGCAAGCTAAACAAGTGGGCTCGACAACAGCTAAAGTTCACTGGAAAACACGAAAAAACCTACTTCAGTAAATAAAGTCTAGTGAGTTCGTCTGGAAACCAAAAATCCTGAAGTTAATCTTAAATTAAAGAAGACTCGTATACCTTTCTAGCAAAACAAAAATCACACAAAACGGAGTAGAATAGGAATTTTTCCATGTGCTCAAAGTGAAACTACAGCAAGCTACAATTCTTAGAAGTTTCTCTTAAGTGCTGGGCCATCTCAAGTGAAATCATGGGCCCGTGCAGTGAATACAGTGACTTTGTATTATAAATAATTAATTGTACTTTGTAATAGATAGATTTGGCATTCAGAGTAATAGTGAAAAGTGTTTTCAGTTCTCAGAAATTCTCGTGTTTGGTAGTTAATTCAGTTGTGAAGCTCGTTCTTTCTTGGTACGTTTTCTTGCAATGAAAGTAGTGTATCTTTGATTTCTTTCGCTCTAATGCCTCTTCTCTTCATTTAGTTGTCTTGATCTCTATTGTTTTTACAGTTTAATCATTTCTTCGGTAGCATTACAATAGTTATAGCATTGCATTTAAGATTGTTAGTTCTAGTTCACTCTCTGATTTTTCGTAGCTCTCAGTTTCGCAAATAAATCTACAAGTTATATTGCTTAGTCTCGTATCATTTTGTGAATCTTCAACCGATTAGGGAAGGTTTCTTGGTGTCTTTTCGGAAATTTGGAGCACTTAAATGTCTTTTAAGTGATTGGTTGATTGGAACCATTTGCGCTACAAAATTCAAAGAAGATCCAGCACTTCTAAATCAATTGAAGTTCATAAAATTTTCCTTTAATGTTTTCTGTAGTTGTTTCCCTTTGATTTACTACAATTTGATTTACTATATTAGTTTCATTCAATAATAAAATAAATTCAATTTTTGTTACTGCATTTTCGCGATTACTGTTCATTTTTCTTTTTCTGGGTTTCTGTTCTTGATTTGGTTAGTTTTCTGGGTTTCTATTCTTATTTTGGTCACTTTTTCTAGGTTTGAAATTAATCACAGTTGCTACATATTAGTCTCTGCATTTACATTCTAGCATAGGGGCATTTCGGATTTGAAAATAGGATTAGAGTAGGTATCAATAAATCATTACAGCATAGTTCGTTTACTAAATTCTTTTCGATTTTATCCTTCTGCAACAAATTCCCCTTTCTTGCATAAAAAACAAATAAAAGAAAGCATGTATTCATTGCATTGCACTTGCATTTCAGAATAGTTCCATTCCATGTGCCAGAATTCCTTCCTACATCACCCATTCATTCTTCATCTTAGGCATGTAGCTACATTACACAATCATTAAGCATCATTAACCTTTCATCTCAGCCACATAAAATCATAACAAACCATTATTTCAGTTAGTCCATTACAGTAACATTCATTCATTCATGACAGCTATCCATCACAACATTCCAGTCACATAAAATCATAAAATTAAACATCATTCTTCGTTTCCATTCCCCATCCTAACGATTCAATTACAGCCTATCTCAACTTCACTACTCCTCGGATTGATCTCTTGGTTTCCTATACTACACTTTAAAATGGGGAATCAATATTTGAAAAGAGAATAAAAGTGACTGAAAAATCTTCTCTATTAGTCCCTCACTTAATTTTGGATTCCTAATTGTAATCATAAGTTACTTATGTGACTGGTCTCACCTTTTACTTTTGTAATGCTTTTATGTCAAACCTATACCATTTATAATTAAAAAAAAAATGTACAAACAAATTGAATCTTTTTAATAAAATTATATCATTTACAATTTGATGCTAAATCTTTTAATAGCTAAATTAGCCTTTGTGAACATTTGTCGTTTAGTATCCTTCATAATCATACTCTATGGTTCCATATTTTTTATTTGAAGTGACATTAAATGATGAACTATTCTTGGCCTTTAGCTTATGCATTATAATTTTCCCGGAGACATGGTAGTTGATAAGTAGTTTTTTCATCTATAGAAAATAAATAATTCTCTATTCCGAGAAAGGTGAACTCATCTTGCCATCTTGCCAGACGTTATAGAGAAGTAGATATTTTAAAATATGTACTTAGATTATTAAAATTCTATTTTAGATTTGTTTTTTCTTTGTACAATTTTTTTTAATTATATCTTAATAAATTTTGATTTTTAGTAATAAGGTTATCTAAAGAACTAGATTGATTTTTAAAATATTGAATTTTTTAACGAATCCATAATATTAGTTTATACTAAAATTATTCTTAATATTTTAATATTTTATAATATTAATTTATTATATTTTCAAAATAACGCCTCATAAGATTAAATATCCATAAATTAAGATACTAAAGTTTTATTACATGAATCCTAATCATATTGTGTCCCCATTAAGGAACCCTCTTTTGACTTGTCACCTACTTCCGTACAAAGTACAAAAGCATGCATAATTTTAATAAATTGTACAGGATATTTATTACAATCGCATCCAAGTGTAAGGGCTTACTTAAGGCTTTACAATAACCAAATTCACACATCACAATCAAAATTGACGTCTTCTAGAAGACTGTATAGATTTTGGACATCTAAGGCTAGTACCTGATGCTTCAAAATATAGGACCACGAGTCTTATCATGGGTCCGAGTTAGTGAATCGAGGACTGACCGGGGTATCGTCGGTCTAGACCGACGACTCCTCGAACGAATGTCACAAAATGAAGCTGTCATAGGACTAACCGGTATTTGTCCGGTACATAACAGAAAATTAAAAAAAAAAAAATTATTGTATTGAATTGAATAGAAGTTCATTCCTATTTCGTCAACTGATATAATTCAATTCAAAATAAAAACACAGGTATATATACAAAAGTATTTTTATTTATAAATGTATGATATAGCTCGTATTTATATTTAATTTCTCATATATAATTGTAAAACTATTGCTTGTTTGTATAAAATGAATTTAATTGAAGATAATATTATTTTATTAACTATTATTTAAATAAAAATATATAAATATAACTATCAAGTTCCGATAATATATTTAATTAAATTTGTTTTATAAACTGTTATATGATTAGACTATTGGTTATGATATTTTTAATTATGATTATATTTATTATATATATTATTTATTTAATATTTTTTTTTAATGAAAAATAAACTAAGATAAAAATAATTAAATATAATCCAAATCACTTTTAATTTTATTACATTTGAATTTTAAATAAATTTTAGATATTTTAGATTATTTAAAATTTATATTTTATGATAAAAATATATTATTTAAATTAAAAAAATTGATTATTTAAAATGAAATCAGGTCAAATTTTACTTTAAAAAAAGTGAAAATGTGAATTTTTTTATATTTTTAAATTTGTAAATATGATTTTTTTTTTTATATATACAAGTATTGGTTCAATCTCGATTAGAATATTTTGGGTTTAATTTTGACTAACATAATTCACTCAATTGAATTTAAATAAATCAACTCTACTTGATCAAAATAATTTTGACTTAACTTGCATAAGTCCATCCTAATTTGACCTTATCCCAACTTAATTTGATCAAGTTCGTCTTGATTCAACTTGGCATAACTTAACCTACTCTAACTTGCCAACCAACCTAATTTGCCCTGAATAAGCTTGACTAGATTTAGATAGGGTTGATTTACCTCAATCAAACTTAACCTAACTTGGACCAATTCGACCAAACCTAATTCTACCTAACCTAATTTGGCTTGAATAAGCCTAACCTAGTTTAACCCAGCTTAGCTCAGTTTGAATAAATAAAAAATAATCTGACCTATCACAACTTGACCTAATTTGACTCATCTGACTTCATTCAACTCAATCTGACTCCACCTAAACTTAGATAAATTCAATTTGACCCAACGAAACCTAGTCAAATTTGAATTGGCCCAACTCAATTTGATCTTTTTTCACCAAATCCAATGTTACCTGACCTAACATTATTCAACTTGGCCTTAATTGAAATATAGGCTAAATTCAAGTTGGCGATAAATTCAATCTTTTAAATATTTCAAAAGACTTAGATGAGAACTTTCTTTTAAGAAAATCTCAAAGATAAAATATAGAAAATTTTAATCCATGAACAAATAAACTATTTAATATATATACAAAAATTAAGTAAAATATAAAATTAAAATGAAAAATAGGAAAAAAGAGAATGCACACATATTTATATAGGTTCACTCAAAAAAGAGAATTACATCTAATGTCTAATCACCTTATTAAACTAATCCATTAATTTTCCAAGTTATAAGATTCCAAGAACAAGAAAATAAAACACAACCTACATACAAGACCTTAAACTCTACATGGTTGAACCACATAACTCCTTGGTCACCCTAACCTAAAGCAAGACACTAAAAGGATGAAAGAGATATAAAAACACCACCCGATCAATATATATAATGATGGAAGCTAAAAAAAGAAGTAAAGATTGATCTTCAAAAACTTTTAATCAACTAAAATTGCATAGTTATCCCATAAGAATGTGCACCACATACAAACTCCAACATCAAATACAAACCCCAAGACTAACTATAAATCAAAACATTATTTCTAAACATGATTCTAAAATAAAATCTCAAATTAACCAAGCATCAAATCTTTATGGAACAAGCATCATCAAGCCTAATTTGGGTCAACCCAACCTTACCTAATTCAATGTGTCTTAAACCAACCCAATCCAACTTGGCATTAGTCAATTTGATTCAGCCCAACTCTTCTATTAAACTTAACAATGTATGGACCAACCCAACCTGATCTAACTCAATCCTACGGAACTTAATACAATTTCATGGTATATCTATCTTAAACTTGCTAAAATTAAGCTAAATTAATAAATCTATTTGTGATAATTTTTTAATTTGTCGACAAATAAAATATTCAATCTTAATAAAAAATTAAAATAAAATAAAATTGAATTACATAATCAAAATAAAAATTATAAAAATTATAAATAACTTAAAATGAAAATAATTCAAATTTAATATATTTAAATTTGTTGAAAATTGATAAATTCTTTATCTAAGATCGGAAAATGAAGGGATGAAAGGAATTGCTTTAGTCATCAAAATTGATCAAAACCAAATAAGAATAGTAGATTATTTTGTTCTTAACTAAAGCTATTAATATAACCACTATATTTTATTAGTTTCTATATTATATAATCATTAATTAGTCGGGTTATACTTTTTTATTTCATATCTAATTTTTCGTTTTCTTAGGCAATAATTTTATTAATAAAATGAAAATTGTGATTACCAGATGAGTCATAATCTCAATCAAGATTTGAGTAATCCAAAACAATCACAAAATGAGTAATCCAAAACAACAAATCATTATGCCTAAGATAAAACAATCTTTATTTTTATTAAAAACTGTATATAAACCTATTATAATAAAAGGCAACATAATTTTGAAAGATTGAGTGAGCCAAGACCAAAATGAGAAGTACGAACTTTTTTCTTAATAGAATTGCATGCATTATATGTGCAATTTATATAAACTTCTATTTAGTGTCTTGAGCCATATATTGATTTGTAAGCTATTAACTTTAAAAGAAAAAAAAATACACAACTTTTTCTTTAAATTGAATCATTAAGAACATGACTTTTGTGTTATAACAAAAATACAAAATAGTACCTAAACAACTACTGCATACAAAGGCAAATCAAATTCACAATGACAGAAAACATACTATCAAAATTTAAAATGCAATCGGATCTCTATTTTCTTTAAAAAGTTATTTAAGTGCATGATCACTGATGACCTAAAATTCCGACACGTTAAATAACCATTCACTCTCAGCATCTAGCTGTAGACACACAACAAGCCTTATGGGCAAAAATTTGTAGAAACTTTGTAATGTAGGGCAAACCCCCTCGCTTCAACTGCTAAACTAGAGTAGTAAAGCGGCCAAGGAACCCATCCTTTGCTGAATTTATTTGCGCCTACGCACCTTAAAAAAAGTGCGCCACACAGATACCCTCTCTCGTGGAATACCACGCCACCCCTCACTAAAGAAGGAAGCGCTCGGCCTTAGGCGCACAAAAAGCAAACCATGTTTACAAAATATGGAAAAACCCAAAGAGTTTAAGGAGATTTCCTCAAAAGTAAAAAGGAACAAAATGAAATGACACTGACATAAATCAACACTGAAGTAAAGAAAACTATCATTCAGAGAATATATGTAGATTAATCAATAGCCACATAAGATCTAAATAACACCGAAAATTTAATAAAGGCAGTCTAACATACCACAATTCACAATACCATGCAAAAATGATAGCTAAAATACCGCAGATACAGAACAGAACCACATAAAAATAACCATCAACATGGGTGAACATTGTTGAAAAAATAATTATCCAACAAAACCACATCAATAAAGTAAAATTCAGCCATACTAGTATGTCCTGTGTCGTCTTACAATTTAACAAAATTAATATACCATAACTAAAACTGATTCCATATCGAAAACCTAAACTGAAACTCTCCGACTCTGCAATCATAGACAAAGAAAGTCTGGTTAACACACCATTTAGTCCCCCTTCTTCCTAAATGAGCAACCTTCAGTTAACCTTGCACGTCCACCTGTTGGTTGGCACAACACAGTCTGGCAGTTACCGCATACCACAACTGTCTGAGAGTGGCTAAACACAGTCGTTCTGCATCCACGAAATTAAAATAACACAGCCAAAATCACATAAATTATCTACCACCATTATAACGAAATTTAAAACAAATAAAATAAAATAAAGATTCTACTTACATGTTGAAACAGCCCTGGCACTTGACATCCTGCAACAAATAGTCAAAACTTAATAAAAGCTTCACATAGATTTTGTTTTCTTAAATAAAAACAAAGTTGATTGCAATTGCAGAGCACTGATACAATTTTGTTTTTCAAATAAGTACCATGAAAAAAGAATTTGGTGACTGAACAAGACGCTTGAGCTTGTGCTTTCTCTTCTCCAACTCAGCTGGAGGATTCAGCAAATCAACATCGTTCTGAAGAACCTACTCACACATAAAACAGATAAACCATTTTATTTAGAAACAATAAGCATAGAAACGACATCTTGTTCATTCTTCTAAACTAACATAGAACGATTCTCGAATACCATTAAATTACAAAAAAAAAAAAAATTGTCTGAACTATGTTCTCAACCAAAACAATTCAGGAAGCACATTTTTATTCAGTAAATTGATGACGTTTTCTTCGTCTTCAAAGTAAAGAAAATACAGAGTCAAATATTGGAGATACAAATTCAGATCTAATGCGAATAGAACTATGACACTCACCATTGTGAAGAAAACCGCTGAAAACCACAGGAAAATGCTCAACCCTAGGTTTAACAGCAGCAGCACGGAGCGGCGAAGGAGGAATGAAAGGGTCAATTTGTGGGTTTATAAAGCTCTTGTTAAAAAAAAGAAAAAGGTTTTAAAAAACGTTATCTGGGCCGGCCCAGTGGCCTTCTGAACAAAAAAAAATCAACAAAATAAATATATTGAAAGATTCATTATTTTCAATGTTAAAGAAGGAAAAAATATTTATAATAAGAGACAATTTACCATTTTGAATTTTTTTATACTATAAATTTGAATCAGCATCCTTGAATAAACGTGTTTTTTAAAGATTGATTTCAATTTTTTAATAAAAAAAATTGTTTCACTTTTTTAATAAAAAAAATTGTTTCACTTTCATTAAGTCTTAAAACTTATTTTAATCTTACATTTATGACTGATATTATTTATTATTATTATTATTATTATGTATTAAGCATAATATCATTTATGACTGATATTGTGCAAGTCATAATCAATTTTCGAACACAAACATTAAAACTACTAATAAATCATTTGATAGTATTTCTATTTCAAATAAATATCATATCCTATATTTAGAGTGCATTACACACTACTAATATTTAATTACGAAATATAACTAATATTTCATTATTTATGTTTTTAATCCAGATTTTTTTAATAAATATAATTTAACGATAATTTACAGAAAAAACAAACAATTATCAAATTTGACCCTTAAAAAATGTTATGTATTGAAGTATCTTAATATAATGAATATAATTTAAATAAATATTTTAAAAAGATAAAATCTATGTTTTAAAAATTAGATTAATCTTAAATTAATTAAATTAATTATGTGACAAGTATTAGGTAAATTTTAAGTTCAATTACTTAAAAGGAAAGAAATTATAAATATTTTAATTTTTTTTAATTTTCTCATTTTTCACATAATTTTTAGAAAATTCTATCAATTCTTTTCTCTAATTTTTTTTAAACTTTTCTCAAATTTCTCTCAATTTTTCTAAATTTTATTCAATTTTTATCTATTTGAAGATTCAAGATTACCAAAAGAAAAAGTGTGAAAAGTAGATTATTTTATACAAATAAAATTTTATTTTGAATAAGTTTTGAGTCCCCTAACTTTTAGAGCACTTTGATCCAAATGCATAAAAATATTAATATTATATGGAATTTAAGAATATCTTAGTTTAAATCCTTAATAATATAAATAGTTTTGTATTCAAATTCTTTCGAACAAAATAAAGTATATTTTATTCATTTCAATTTGTGGAAAACTTGCTTTAGAGGTAAGGGAAGGGAAGCTAATTAAGTAATTTTTTTATTATAAATGTTTGATAAAACTATTATTATATGTGGAAGAATAATTAGAGTGAATTAATGGATTAGATGTGAAAATTATATTATATAGAGTGAGGAATTATTTTATTCCGAGATTGCAATTCCATTTTGACATATTTTTATTTTGAATTTAAAAAAGTGATTTTCGTAAAAGTTGTAACCCCAAATGTTAACTAACTAATGCATTTTGTTTCACATAAAAATAATATACATAACTCTAAGATATGATTTTTTTTATAATTAAAAGTCAAGTTATTAACAAATGTATTCTCTTTAAAATTACAAACTCTTTTTAGCATGTTTTTGTTACGAATTTGGAAAAGTTACCTTCATAAAAGTTTTAGCCCTAGATATTAGTTAACTAAATGATTTTTATTTCATGCAAAAATAATGTTTATAACTTAAGATATGAATTTTTTAATGATTAAAGATCATGTTGTCAAGATGAGCGAAATACATAAAAATATACTAGTTTTGGAAAATTATTTATGTTCTAAATTGAATTAAAAGAGTTTATATGTAGATTATGATGGAAAACGATGAGATAAATATTATATAATTGAATTATTGATTACGTATTGTGAGATTTGATATTTCATGTTATGGAAATGAGATTGTGGTAAGTTATTAAGGTTAAATACTTGTATAATAGAGTGGATGATGATGTCAAATTTATTAAGTAATGAATTGTAGATTCTATATAATTATGAAGTTTGTAAAATATAATGTGAAATTGAGGTTTATTGAACAATTGAGATTTATGTATTATGATTTGTTATGGATTATGAAATGAGATTGGTGATGATGATGTGAATTATGTTTGTGAATTGTAATTGGGGTCAAAAGAATTGTGGAAATTGATGGTAATGGTGCCAAGGAATTGTGATGATGACAATGGTGTCAAGGAAATTGTGATAACAGGGAACTAATGGAATGAGAATGATATTGATTGATGTTAATGAAATTGGTTTGGTATGTTGTATAATTTTTGGAATGTTTGTATGTTTTTTGTGTACGTAAGCTAAATAATTACCATATAATACTATTTAGTATAGTTTTAGTGTACATATGGAAATCTAGATATATCAAATGGGGTATTTAGACTTCAACGATATTCTACCATGATGAATCAATTTATTTATTATAAGCATCGTTCTTTCCTTTGTCCTATCACTGTGATTACTCTTGATCCAAAGCACCCCTTTTCCATTCATAAAGAGATCCAATCATCAAAATCAATAAAAAAGACATCATAGACCAAGATCCAAATGGATCAATCTTGTTGGTAGGTATTGCTCAAAAGGAAAAGGTTACTTTTGGATTATGCTTGTCCACTCATTCTCAAATTTTATTAATAGGTTGATTGAGATATCCCTTCCCTTAATTTAAGGATTAGAACAATGCATCTTTCAGACTTCGAATCACTTTAATCGGTATAATGACATCCATATATGATAGAAGCACTTTTGCAGGTGCTTTTCAAAGTATTTAAGTTCCCCTTTTAATGTAATAGGAAAGTGACCTTAAGTGTCAATTCAAGGAACAATATGTGAAGTCTAGTTCAATGATATATACAAGTGCAATGGGGGGTTTTGGAGTTTCAAGAGAATTAAAATGCAAAAATGTAAGCTAACTATTATAAACAAGATGAATGCAAGTAATTAAAAGATTTTAAAACAATCTAATGTTGCTGAATGGATGGATGTAGAAGCAACTACAATATGCAAGTTATGAAGTAATTTGAAAATGCAATGCAAAATGTAAAAATCTAACTGTTTGCTTATTTAATTGGAACCTAATGTGTTTAATGAAAGTACATCTTGAACCTATAGACAGAACCAAGCTAATGCAGTGAAACTAAATCAGCAATTGTAAACAAAATGAAATCAAATCTATGTTTGAAAAAGAAATTGTAACGGAAATTCAATACACACAAATTGGAAATTAAAATGCAAATCAAATTTAGAAGGATGTAAAACATAAAGCTAATAAAATTCTATGATCTAAAACTTAAATTGCACAACCGAAATCAAATAATAATAGAAAGCTAACTAATTAGAATGATCAAAACACAAATGAGTTAAATTCTAAAATACAAACTCAAGATAATCAATGAAGGTTTTGTTCTAGAATTATGCTTTCCTTGCCTCAAGAATCAAACTAATAAGTTCAATTCCTATGATGTTACATTGTGAAAGACATTCTAGTGTAGGATAAAATTAGCCTTGATCAAGAACTAATCTGATTAAGTAGCAAGAAAAAGTACAATCCAATAACAAAGTCTACAACAATTAACCTTGAATTTACAAGACAAATAGTAAGGCAAATAGTGGATAAGTGAGATAGATTGAATATTAAGGCATACAATAACTACAAAACTGCTTTGTACTGGAAACAAACTATCTATGTCTACTTATTTTCATATTACTTGTTGAAACAATACTAAATCTAAATGCTATGAAATTTTATGAATTAAAATCTATTACAACAACTAAACGAACTGAAATTTTGTAAAGCTAACTAAGTGAAATTAGTAATGAATCCAAATTGAAAGCATTAGTTACAATGAAAAGAATTAAAAGGAACATATTGAAATAATTACAGGATCGATCATTAAGAGTTCAATCTTTGAAAATAGATCTTTCTTACATTCAAGAACCAGATCAATCAAGAACTTGTAAGAACACATTATAAAAGACATTCAATATGTTTTTGCATTACTTTTAATTAAGAAAAATGCAGAATGCATATCACAAGAAATAGTTCATTCAAAGAAAGAAAATCAGACCAAGTTCAAAGGTTTATCAGGTACAATTTCAATACATAGTTTCAATATCCAAATATTAAGCAGAAATATTATAAAGGAGCAAAGTTTGGATAACGGTTCAAATTACAAAAATGAGGGATTAACCTTTAGATAAATCGTCCGGAATATCATTAAGGGCAGTCCATTTCCCCTTATGCGTTTACATCAAATAAATTAACTAAAGGGGTAGTCCCTTTATCTGCCAGAAAGATGGCCTGACGAATTGCCTTATCGAATCCACCTTTATGCTCCTCTACGATTAACCCTTTTAGATCTAACATTTCTTGTCGATAATTATCATAGGATGATTTCAGTTGCAGGTCTAAATCAGAAACACGTTCCTTCAGACCATCACACTCAAAAGAAAGTGCTTCATTATCAGCAGCCATTTGGCGGCGAAGCCCTTCATATTCTTCAGCCCTGACATTCAAAACTGTATTGCTAGACAAGGCTTCAGACAGAGATGCTTCAGATTGAGCTAACTGGTCTTGAAGCTTCTTCATTCAGCGGCATTAGAAGGACATCCAGCTAGTCTTTGAGCTACCAGAGCGGCTCGAGATTGGAGTTCCAAAAGAGATAGTTCCAAATCAACATCGTTAGCCTTTTTCAATATTTTCGTTTCTTCAGTAGTTAAGTGGAAGTTCAAGCGGTCGCGTATAACCATCTTGGTAGAAAGAAATTCTACCATAAAAACTAAAGACTGTCCTGGCTCTAGATGGCGCGGGCCAGTAGGATTCTTTTTGGGAGCTATCTTTTATTTCTCCTTTTATTGAGTGGGTGGAGGTACGTCCTCGGCAACATGTTCCGGTGCTGGTTGGATATTTCTACTGGCAGCAACCAATTCCTCTTAGAAGCACTTAAAGTTGTTTTTTTGGCATATTTAATATGGATTGAAGAACACCTGTAGAAATAACACAATTCAACATAGTTAAAATAACTTTCAAAAAGGAGTCATCTGAAGAAACAAACATACTTGCCACGTCAGCTGGCTGGGATGGGTCGACTGGGTCACAGATAAAGGGCCTAGTCGGCATCCGCCTGGGAAATCTTTCAAGAATGTCTAAGATTTTTACGTCATAGGTGGACATTTCGCTTCTAGGCCAACAATTATATTTGCGTGTGACCCTAGTCCAAAATAGGGGAAACCGTGGTTCTTCGCCAACGAAGAAAAGATCCCTACCAGCTTCATTGACTACAACTTTAAAAAGTCCAGTCTTGAAGTTTTTATAGCTAGCAGTATAAGGACAAAATAAAGCCCGGGATGATTGACCAACGAGAGATACCCAGTAGGCCAAGTCTCCCCCACGAGTACAATAAAAATGGAGGAAGACAGGAGGGGATGGACGAATGCCCAAAAATTGACAGAAGAAGCGAAATGCTTAAATAAAAGCCCAACTGTTTGGGTGTAGTTGGGTAGAGACTACATTCAAAACTTTGAGAACACCTATGGTGAACTCATCGAAGGGAAGTTCCACATGTAAGTCAGTAAAAAGATAAGAGTACATAAAAAAGAAAGCCTTTTTAGAACCCTCAGAACCATAACAGACACGATCTGAGGGGATACATTTACAGGCACCCACTATTCATACTTCAGCATCAACAGATATAAGAGGAACTTGAGATACGAAGTCCTTTAAAATCCTAGATCTATCAAAACAGGAAGCATATTTCAGAACAAATGGATTTACCCATTCATAACCTAGGTGAGGGCATATTTCTAGGTTTCCCTCATCGCCCGTCCTATGGATGTTAGACATGGAGCTCTTTATGTTTTGAGGAGGGTAGCCTGACCTTTCACCAGAAAAAGATGTTGGGTTTGCGGAAGGGTTTTGAGACCCAATGCTCTCAGTCTCTAGCAGATTGGAAGACCGCCAGGTGCTAGAATCACTACCAGTAATTTCAAAAGTAGAAGAAGAAGCCATACCAGGAAGAGGGAAGCAAAGAAGTCTAGAAAGAAAAGCTTGAAGAAACTGACAAGAAGTAGAGTGGCGAAAAGATGAACTTTGAAATGGTTACCTTTTAAATACCTATGAGAAATATTTAGAAGCTCAAAAGACGTTGCAACTTCTGTTGGACGTGACAGAAACCACCACTCTACGTGACTTTGTAACTTTCCCTACACGCCAGAAAGTTCATTATGACCCTCGAGCCCATAAAGAAATAAAAACCGCGAAACGGAAATGCTTCCTATTATTCTTGCCAGCTCAGCAGGAAACTATATTTCAAATTGAGAATCAAAACAGATTAACTCGTTTCAGTCATTTTGCTTCACGACTTGGGGTTTGTGTACCCACCAGGCCCAAGACTACTGGCTGGTGTCGAGTCGAGATGAGTTCGGAAAATATGAGATGAAAGCGGGCCTGAGTCCTTATGGCCCAATGGTAATAACTCCTTATTGTGGAGAAGATTCGTAACAACATTAAAGTTATTAAAAATATTAATATCAGAACGTTGAAATAAATTAGAAATACGAGAGAATCTTACAAATAAAAGCCCATAAAGATGGTAAGGTATTATAAAAAAGACACACTTGATAGGTATGGACACATTCTCTATCATTCTTACAATACTTAATATACTAGAATTCTGACTTGAGCGTCGGAATGTAAACGCAGGTACCCCACCTATGCAGTCCTGAAGGAGCCGACCGAGAACTATTCGGCTATTCTTGGAGTTGTTGACTTAGGAGTAGCCGGCCAACAATAACAATAAAAATGTCTAACTGGAATAGGAGAGAAGGTACTCAGCCTTGTAAGTACAGGTAGTAAAGTACCTTTAACTCACCTTTGATGCAACACCACCCCTTTGTCCTTCTTGCACTAAATTACTATAGAATAGAATAGAATGGAATGGATGCCTATCACATACTTCATACGAACTCTCATCAAGCTGTTGGTGGGCTTTATCGTCATCTTCGGACTATCAAGGATATTTTTTTCATTGAATATCTTGTGACTAAATACGTAGTGAATCAAATCAAGTTTGGAAGATTTATTATTTTAATCAATTAAAATAAATTTTTAATAGATTGAAATCACTTAAAATAACATCTATAGTGATAGTGATAAAAGGACATGTTGTCTCACTCCATTCTTAACAAAAATCATTCAAACAAGTTTTAAATTTTTTTTTTTATATCAAGGGGATAGTTGAGTAAATTTGGAAACACATTCTTACAATTGTTCTACTAAATAAAAGGTTCAAATAAGAGAATGAAAGCCCCACATTATGGATTGCCTCATCTTCTCTAGTTCGTAGTTTGTGTGTTGTAACTTTTCTAGGTGATCTTGTTCCAATTTCTTTTTTCTTTGATTGTGGTTCTTCTTGATCAGGGTAATGAATGTAGGTTCTTATGATAGATTTTTAGAAGCGTAGTGGTTAGATCTTGTACTGTGTAAGATCTTGGTTGTTTATTGTAGTTTTTCTAGTTTTCTTGAAGGAGTTTCTTATAAAGTTGGCATGCTAATTTGCTTAAAGAGGTAATTAAGCACTAAATGTAGATGTAGCTTTTTTGAGAAAGTGAACCCATATAATTCTTTATCTTCTTTTTCTTTTTTAACTTGTGCATCGTATTTTCATTTTTGAATCTTGCTATTTTGTATGATTGTTTTTTATATTATATTGTGCATTTTTACTCGGTTTATTATTTATTATTTTTATTTACAATTATATTATACATTTATAATCCCATTAAGTAGAATAACCTATAATAAAGTTGAAATATTATTAAACATTTAAAAAAACATGAGTATTTAGTTCTAATTAAAAGGACTAATCCCTCTACATAATTAACTAAAATTAAAATCTATTTGATGATTAAACTATTTTTATCTTGTATAATTTGTATGTTAAAAGAATTGTTAATGTGGTTTTATCTTTGATAATATCTATATTGTATAAGAAAAAATGTTTGATTGTATTGTACTTTTTTTTCATCATGTTGTATAAAGTTTTAACGAATTAAAAGGAGTTTTTAATCTTTTAAAATATCCTTGTAAGTATTGGAAAAGTCTTCTACAATATTTGAATAAACATTGATTTAATCCATTAAAGACTAAAGCATTCCAACTTGGAATGCTCACTCCCTAATAAATTAAAAATACTTTTTAATATATTAAAATCACTTAGGGTATATTTGAATTGGGGAGAAGATTTGAGAGAATGAAAAAGGAAAGAAATAAAGAGAAAGTAAGATGATTTGGATTAAGAGAAAAGAGTGGAAATGAGAAGAAAGTTAAATAATTTTATTTATTATAAATAATTTTATTTATTATTTTTTATTATTTTAATATTATTTATTATTATAATTAAAAAAACAAATATTATTTTATAATATTATTAAAAAAAATTATTTATTATTTAATATTAATAATTTAACTATTTATTATAATTTAATAATTATTATTATTTTAAAAAAGTATATTAAATATTAAATCTAACTCACACAATCACGGTACTTGTCTTTCTTCTGTTTTCTTATTAATTTTGCAGAGAAAGTTCTCTCTCCATTTCTTTCATTTTTTTTTTAACTTACACACATAAAGACAAAAAAGCAATGAAACCTTTCCGTCGTTTTACATCAGCAATAACAATATTTTCCTGGATCCAAACACAAGCTTAAAGTCCTCATTTTAATGATTTTAACAAATTAAAATCTTGTTTTATAAAATTAAAATTATGGATACTTACTATACACTATGTTTTAATGGATCAACTTGTTTTTAATGTATTAAAATTCTTATAAAAGAATGTTATCTTAAAAATTAGAAAAGATAAAAAATATTTTTCAAGAGCTTTTCAACTTTGAAAGATAGTTTAACAATAAGTGAGAAATACTTTCCAACAACTGTTCTATTATTCATAGAATAATGACATTAAATCAAGATTGTGTGGCTCACGTTAGAATCACCTTATCATCTTTAGATTACATTTAAGTGTTGTAAATTGTCTAGGTGATTATGTTTCATCTTTTATTTCTTTGATTGTTTATCTTTTTTATTAGAATGGTCAAGGTGTTTCTTATGATAGAGCTTTACAAGTGGTGCTAGAAGATCTTATAGGATTTAAGATATTATTGTGCACATTGTATTTCTTGGTTTTATGAAATATTCTTGTAAAACTTGAAAATATAATAGATTGGCTTAATAAGAATAATTAAGTAATTGGATTAGCTCTATTGGGAAAATGAACTAGTATAAATTCTTATATAATCTTTCTCTCAATATATCTTATATGATGTTCTTTTTTATATTCTTTGTACATCAAACTTGGTATAAAAAACCATTAAAAATAATATTCTTGGTATAAAAACTTTAGTTTTTAAATACTTTATCTTGTTTCAGATAGTTTTAAAAGTTTCAATTCACTCCTCTTTTAAACTTAATCTATAATTCTAACGATTCATATTTTGTTTAGTAAGTGAAACTGAAAGAAATTAATTAAATTGAAAATAAATTAAGAAGAGTATTTAATTAAAGTAATTTTTCATATATATTTGAAGATAATAATGAAATAAAAGAAATAAAAATGGAAAAAAAAATTAAGAAATTATTAAAAATAAAATGAAATAATAGATTTTATTGTTTAAAATTTTGACAAATAAAAAAAATTATTTTTTAAATGAATTTTAATTTATTACTAATAATATTTATTAAATTATTATTGTGATAAGGAAAAAAAAATACAAACTCGCGTTGAATTATTGAACTTAGAAAAAAAAATTTTATTGATTATATTTTAGTATAAATAATCAATTTTCTCTCATTAATAATTTTGTAGGATTCATCATTTATTTTAAAATTTTCTTTATATTTTCCATCAACAACGTTTTTCATTTCTCTTTCCTTACCTTATTTCATGCATGATAGATAAAGATCGACTATATAATGACACTAGAAATTCTTATTAAAATAAACATTGAATTTTGTAACAACTTTCATAAATTGAATATATATTTATATATTATTTGTAGTCATTATAAAATAAATTCCTATAATATAAGATTTGTATTCATCATACAAGATAATATAATATATATATATATATATATATATATAATAATTTCATCTGAAGCTCGGTTATCAGCTTCATTCTCTTTATCCTAAGTTATATTTACTATATGTTCCCATAAAACAAACACAATCATCGTAATATGTCAATTGATACAATAATAGGGTACAAATGATAATAGATTTAAACCAGTTATCATGTAAAATAAATTCACACAACTCAAATGCATAATATGGATGCTTTTGAAACCATTGGTTACTATACCCGAACTCAGAGACTATCACTTGTGTGTCCAGTGGCGGACGCACGTAGATTCCACGGGGTGTAAATGCACCCCCTCACATTTAATAAACCATGTTTTTTTTTATTTATTTAACAAACCCTTTCCCAAATATTTGAAACATGCTGCCCATTGCCCCCACTAAGATATTTAAATTGCCCCCACTAACTTAGGGTCCTAGATCTGCCACTGTGTGTGTCACAATGTGATTAGCACTATGTCAAACATGACCAACGTGCACCGGACCACCTTATACACAAGATAGGACTACTAACATCCTCTCACCCATTCTAACATACTTTGTATTCCGTGTGCGCCACAAACATCCCTCCATCGACTTCTCACCTACTAATTTCGTAGTTTACATAACTCAAACAATTAGTGAAGTCTGAGATCTCATCAAAATCTACAATCGCATAGCTCACCACGCTAAGTGCATACTTGTACCACCCTGAATACTATGCAATCAGAAAATCACAAATGATTATCATTGGTTGATATGCATGAACTTTAAGACTACTACCTATGTGTCACATTGTGATCAGAACTATGTCAAACATAACCAAAGTGCACCCTAACCACCCTCAACATAAGGTGCCCTCTTAACCATCCTAGCATACCTCTTTGTATACTAGGTGTGCCACCAACATCCCCCATCAACTTCTCACCAACTAATTTAGTATATTACATAACTCAATCAATTAGTGAAGTTTGGGATCTCATTGGAATTCGTAGTCGCCTAGCTAACCACACTAAGTGCATACTCGTCTGCCCTAGGTACTATGCAATCACACCATCATAGTTGATTCTAGAAACCAACTCCTATGACTCAACTCGTTCAAATGCATACAACTAAGCCAACAATAGCTTAGTTTGGCCAATAGCAAACAACTTGGCGAATCAAGCACACAGCTCGACCTACAACTGATGACTCGACCAAATTCACATAGCTTAGCCTACATAACTCGGCCAAGTACACATAGATCGCCTTACAACACATAACTTGGTCAATCACAAAGCTCGACCTATAACACATAACTTGTCCAAGTACACATAGCTCGGTGTACAACACTTAACTCGACCAATCACAAAGCTCAACTAATATTATTAAAAACATAACTAGCTCGGCCAATCACAAAGCTCAACCAACTGTGTATTATGATTTTAAAACATAACCTCCCCGTATAATCCCATGCTCAGTCAAGCTAACTGAGTGCTCGACTGAGCTTGCCGAGTATTATTTATTGAAAGCATAACTCCCCCTACCTGGTTTCTTTTTTGTACAACTCAGTCAGCTACTACATGAACTTCTCGGATGTTTAGTACTCAAACTTGATTCAACTCAGTTGAAAACTTGGTTAGGCTTTGTTTCAATTCTCTTTGCTACCTTTCTTTCTTCACAGCTCTCCCCCTTTTATAGGTAGTGAACATCTTAATTTTTGGGTTTATTTTTAATGCTCAGATGATGTCATAAGGGGGAGATTTTTATCCCTTTATCTCCTACATTAATGACCCTTATCCATCCATATAAGAGATAAGCCTCTTATCTCTTACATTAAATTTCTACACATGTTTGATTTGTCACTAGATGAATCATCTTATCTAGTGTTGATTTCCCACCGAATTTCCAAGTGAAGCTCAACCTAGAGTGTCCATCGAGTTCTCGAGTTTCTGAGTGGAACTCTACCCACTAAATTGCCAACTAGCGCTTGACCAATTACCCTTTGAGTAGCCAAATAGAGCTCAGCTAATAAGCCTACCAAGTAGCCAAGTAGAACTCGATCAATAAGCCTATCAAGTAGCCAAGTAAAGTTTGACTAATAAGTCTACCAACTAGTCGAGCAGAGCTTGGTCAAACTAGCTCTCCTAGTGTTGAGTTACACAGATGAAGATTGTAGAAAGCTTTTATCACTAACTTATAGGTGAAACAAATTAGTACTGATTAGTAATAAAATTTCATGAATAGATTCCAAAAATATACATTTGTGTTGAGTATTTAAGGAAGATAGTATAATAGGTACAAATATGAAATTTTGAGTAAAAAAAAATATTTAAAAAATTATTGATTAAAAATTAATAATATATTTGAATATGATATAAATGAAATATATGTGAAATTCAAAGTGGATAATAAGTTAAAGATGTGATATAGAATTTTATATATATATATATATATTAAATTTCTTTGAATTCTAGTTTATTTTATAGATAATTGTATTTCTTTTAAATTATAATGATTAATGATGGAGAGATAATTAGGAGGGAAGAATTCTAATTAGTTTCTTTTTATGTAAATATTTTAAAATTGGATTATATATTCTTGTAATGAATATTGATATTAATATTAACGAAAATGCTTTTGACAATTAATAATTTTGGTAATACGAGTTTTATATAAATAATATTATTTTAATATAATATTACTAAAATATACCTACAAAAGCGATGATTTAATGATATTATAAGAATTTAGTTTTTGGAGGATGAATTTCAAGTTTTAATTTTAAAAATTTATTTGCTTTACTTAGTGGAATTCGACTTGTAGCAAACCGAATTCTAAACAAGAAAAAGTATTTAAAGTTAAAATTAAATATTTTATTAAAAATAAAAAAATAATATATATTATTAATTATTTTATTTATATATATATATATATAAATGTCTATTTTTTAAATAAAAACTATTATATTAAATAATAAATTTTTATTATATTATATATATTTTAGTATAGTATTTAAAAATTAATATTAAATATTATTAAAATTATTATTATTAATATTAAATAATAAATTTTGATATAAAAATACAAAATATTGAGAATTGTATTTTAAATTTAAATATTTATTAATAAAAATTAAAGATTTTATAATTTTTAAAATTATTTAATGGTTTATATTTTTCATTATCAATTTGATTGATTAAACATTAAATGGATTAATGTTATATAAATTTGAAGATATATATATTTTTTATTTTAAACTATTAATTTTAAGATTGTTTTATAATTTAAGAAGCTAATTGATATTTTACTTATTAAATACTAAAAATATTTTTAAAACATATTTTATTAGCAAACATCGACGATAATATACTAAAAAATTAATAAATACAAACATAATCAGTATTACAAAAAGATTGTTAAACACAACCATAGATAGTAAAAATTGAGCATATAAACATTGACCATAACATTAACAAAGTTTTAATCTTCATAATGGTGTTTAGTTCCATTTGAGGATGATGTCTATTATATGCTAGTTGTTGTTCTTGAATTTTAGGAGAAATATGTGGAGGATTATCTTCTTCATGAACCCTTAAAATCCTATGAAGTTTTTGCAAAAGAATTCTATCAATTGTGTTAGATTCTAGTGTGACATATTGCAGAGGTAAGGAAACATGTTAAGGATCGTCACATGACGGTGTGTAAGTTGTATTAGTTTAAAAAATGGCTCTAGTTCTTGGTTGTTGGTGGGCTCTTGGATCTTGGAGTAGTTGTGGTATAGATATAAAATGATAGAATTGGAAATGTACCATTGCATGTATTCTCTTGTGTTAAATAATAGGTCTTGCATTGGATGACTCATTAATGTCAACTCATGTTTGCTGTTCCATATGTCAATTTAGTGAGTATGTTTTATTACCCAATTTTCGTTGTGTCTTCTCCTCATGTCAATCTTATATAGGTCATTCAAATTATTTGGTGAAGAATGGACTTCTTATAACAAACCGAATTATAACTTCACTCTATCCGATTAGTGTCATTCAATAATTGCAAAATAAATTATAATTGTACATATAGTCCACAATTGGATATCATTGTATTCTTGGACTAGATTGATCTTCACAAGTCCTTATATTAATTTTGTGAAGAAGATATACCTATATGCTTGCAATTTAAATTTAATCATTATTTCTTATTTCAATATTTTTTATAGTTAGAAATTAGATATAATTTATTATTTCATATAAATTAATCATAAATTGGTCATGTTGCTTTTCTAACAAGTTTGAGATTTTTTTTTATATTTTGCAATAATATTAATGGTAATGTAATCCAATATTACAATTTATAAGGAATCCAATGCAATAGTATTAATGGAAAGGAATTCAATATTATAAATTTAATCAACAATTAAATAATTTTACTTTTACCTATTACATAAGAAAATTTTCTAAACATTTTTACCAACAATTTAATAAAGATAATAACACGCTATATAATGTTCTGACACCTACTTTATCAACAATTAAAGACAATAACAACTTTATCAAGAATCTAATAAAAAAAATAACACATTGCACAAAATTTCAATTATTCAATTCAATACAATCAAGGAAAACCATCCACTTTTACTATTCACCTTCTTTGCAACTTATCTATAAATTACATGGATAACAATTTACAACAACTACACTTTCATTACGAAATATATCATACTCAAACTTTAGATGACAAACTTTGATATATCAAACACTGAAGATTTGATAAATTCTTACCTAATTGTTGTGTTCGCAAATGGGAAAATAACTCAATCATGAGGGAGTGAGCTTCGATGTCCATCTCCTAAATTATTTAGGATCTCTAATCAATGCACATTCATTGAGTTGTACTATTGCAAACCAAATAGGCATTACTAATAACACCCCGTTCAGGAAGTTGTACTATTACAAACCAAATATCAATAGTGAGTGTTTAATTACATACGAAGCTATTCCTTTACTATATAGATATAATATTTGAATTATATGCCTTGTTTGTAAGGTCACCATCAGAAGAAACTATCATGCTTTTAAACCCACCAACCACAAGCTCTTCATCAAATCTCAATCCATCACTGTCAAGTAAAGCCATAATTTATTTTAGTAGACCTCTACAATGTGCCACCATTATGGAATTTCCTCACGGTTATGACTTGATGTATATAAGTTTGTATCCTAGAAAGATGATTTAACACAACTGAACTTTCAATCAACTATTGACAAAGTAAGTGAAATATTAGATTATGGAGAGGGAAAACAAATTACAAAAATTAATTATAGACAACTGGTACAAGTTGTCAACCAACAACTCGTTCATAATTCCATAAAAATCAAAATTGACAATGGTATACAATAAATGATAACACGCTAAAAAAAACATTTGAACTTTATTTAAACATTCAACAAAGTCAAACATAGAAAAAAGAATTTAATTATTTATGGAAATTAGAGACCTACATCAGTATCTATAGAATAAAATTGTGATTTTGTAAAAAAGCAGAGGAGAGAGAAAGTAAACGAAAAACAGAGTATGTAAAAATGAAGAATACTACATGTTTTGATTTTATTTGGACGTAAGATATATATACAAGGGTCACGAAAGTTAATGTGATAACAGAAACACGTTTAATCATAACAGAAAGATTCGTTTGGTTTAACAACCCCTGATAAACTTATGGTGGATTAAACACCAGAAGTATGTAGATTCCATGGTGCAATGTCCCGCAGAGATATCGTAGAATGCGTTTTACAACTTTGAAATGGTGCTCTTGTGGGTTGTGTAAGTATTAACAGGCTTTGTTAACAGCAAAAGTTATATATGATCTTGTTATAGTAACATATTGAAGAGCACCAACTATGCTTCGGTAAGATGTGGGATCATCAATGACTGTGGACCCTTCGGCAGGGAGACGGAGAGAACTAACCATCGGCGTAGGTTGAGGTTTGGCTTCGAGCATTTTGGCTTTGTGTAAAAGTTCTTGAATGTACTTGGTCTAAGATAATTGAACACCACCATCCTTTGACCAAGATGCTTCGATGCCAAGGAAGTAATGAAGTTTTCCAAGGTCTTTGAGGGCAAAGGATTGTCTCAATTGAGTGATGAGTTTCGTTATTTCATTCTGACAATAATATCATCAATGTAGATGAGAATGAATATGGTTGAACCGAATAAAGAGTGATGAGTCACTCTTTGTGGATTGAAACCCCATGACTGACAAGGTGCTACTGAGTTTCTGGAACCAAGCTCGCGGGGCCTGTTTGAGACCATACAAAGCTTTGTTTAATTTGCAGACTTGATGTTTACTTCCTGTAGTGAATCCGGGGGGTTGCTGCATGAAGACAGTTTAAGTGAGGTTTCCATGAAGGAAAGCATTATTTATGTCAATTTGATGGATGACCCAGTTATATGAAATGGCGATGGTGAGAATGACATGCACAGTGATGGGTTTAATGACAGGGCTAAACGTTTCACCGTACTCAATGCCTTCTGTTTGATGATAGCCTTTGGCTACAAGTCTCGCTTTGTGTCTTTGGAAACTGCCATCCACATTGAATTTGTTCTTGTATACCCATTTGCAACCTATAGCTTTGGCCCCGGGAGGAAGATCTATGATAGTCCAGGTATGGTTTTTGTGTAAAGCATCATATTCTTCTTGCATGGCAGAGCGCCACTCAGGATATAAAGAAGCTTCTGCATAATTGACAAGTTCAATAGGATAGAGTTTGTTGGTTGTGGTAGATGTAGTAATGTAGATCTTAGGTTTGAAGATTCCGGATTTGGAATGGGTGACCATAGGGTGAGTAGGTACTTGATTGTCTGGAGCATTATTACTGGTGCTGAGTAAGTGATTATTTGTAGAATTGGAATTTTCGGGAGAATCAGAATTTTCAAGAGAATCAGAATTTTCAGGAGTAGTAGGAGAGGGGGATGGGTCCTGTTGTGTGGTTTCACTAGGTGAATGTGAACTGGTATTGGTAGGAGAAATAGTGTTGGTAAGAGAGGAAAGATTTAGTGATATGGTTTTATCAGTGGAGTTGATAATGGTGAGGGGAGGTGTAACGGAGGAGTTTGTAGGAGATAAGGTTCGTGCAGGACAAAACGGGTTGTTCTTTTCAGAGTAAGGAAAATATGTTTCACTGAATCTGACATGTCTTGAGGTATATATTTTCCTAGATGTGGATAAGCAAATGTACCCACGATGCTTATGACTATATCCAAGGAAGAGGCAAAGGTTAGATTTAAAATCAAATTTATGTCTATTATAGGGTCAAAAGAGGAGGGTAGCATGCACATCCAAAGGTTCTGAAGAGGGTATAGTCAGGTTTCTTTTTAAACAAAATTTCAAAGGGATTTGATTTTTGAAGAACCGATGTGGGAAGGGTGTTGATGATGGTTACTACAGTGACAAAAGCTTCTCCCCAGTAGTTCAAAGGTAGAGAAGCATTGGCCAAAAGAGTAAGACCCGTTTCTGTTATGTGGCGGTGCTTTCGTTCAATAGCTCCATTCTGTTCATGTGTATGGGGACAAATTACCCGATGTTGGATGCCATGCTGAAGAAGATAATTGATTTTCAACCATAGTCTTGAACTGCACAAAAATATCAAAAGCCTGCGATTTGAAAGTTAGAAGATAAATCCAAGTAAATTTTGAATGAGCATCCATGAAAGTAATGTAGTAATTAGCACTACTAGTAGAAGAGATTGGGGCTGGACCCCATATATCAGTGTAGACAAGTTCAAATGGCTTGGTATGTACAGACTTGGATATATGAAAGGAAAGTTGTTTGGCCTTTGCAATTACACACGGTTCACATAATACATGTTTGTTATTGTAAGGAATTTTACAGGTTCTTAAAATAGTTTTGACAACTTCAATGGAAGCATGTCCTAATCTTGAGTGCCATAGATGAAGATTATTAGGAGAGGAAACAGCTTGTAAGGCAGAAATGGTTCTTTTCTGATGAAGAGGAGGGAACGCATATATCCCATCTTTAAGCATGCCTTGTAGAACTACCTCTTGAGTATCCTGGTTTTTAACATTGCATTTGTTAGGAAAAAATTCAAAGAATATAGTATTGTCTTTGGTAAATTGAGAGACACTTAGAAGATTGTTTTTTTTATATTAGGAACATGAAGCAAATTATTCAAAAGATAGTTTTTGTTAGAGTTTGCAGTAGAAAATCAACTGGAGTCAATATGTTTGATTGCCAAACCTGAACCGTTACCAATTTTGACATTATCTTAACCTGTGTAGGTAGATTTCGCACAAAGATTTGTTGCATCGTGTGTAACATGATGTGATGCACCACTGTCGGGATACCAGAGAGGATCACTGACTCTTGAGGGTGTTCCAAGAATAGAATCTGAAATTGCACTGTCTTGATGAACCATTTGTGTTGAATTGACCTGGGCTATTTCTTGTTCCACGATTTTTGTTGATTACTGTTCTTACCAGTGTATGATATGAGACTGTATAATATTTGCTTGTAGAGATCCTTGCTCAGAATCAATGGTCTTGTATTTTTCTAAACATTCTTCTTGAGTAAGAAGAAGAGATTCTATTTCTTCTACTGTGTAGGGATCTAACCTTGTTGTTATTGAAGTAATAAAGTTGTCGAATTCTTCTGGGAGACCATCCAAGATTGCTTCAATATGGTCTTCAATGGTGAGGGGAGAGCCGACGGCAAGAGTATCTACTGTCCTTTTTATGTCAAGAAGATAGTTGCTAATCGATCTTTCTTTCTTTGGTGTTCTTAGTTGTAATTTGAGTTTTTTTACTCTCGCTCGTGTTAGACTTGCATAATACACAGTTAATTTCTTCCATATCAGACGAGAAGAATTTAAACCTACCATTTTCGTCAAAATCGGTGTAGTCATGGAAGCAAGGAGCCATGCTAAGAGCAATTGGTCTTGTTGCCATAATAGAAAATTATTGTCATCGAGTTTTAGATTAATCGGCGTAGTGAATAAGTGAGGAAAGAAGGTGCTTGTCGATGACCCAGAATTGGTTGAGATAGAAGACTCTGCGGAAGCCATTGCGCAAAAGAAAGAAAAAATTGTATGCTCTAGATACCATGTAAAAAAGCAGTTGCAGGTAGGAGAGAGAAAGAAAGAAGAATTGAGGAGAGAGAAAGTAAACGAAAAACAGAGTACGTAAAAATAAAAAATACTACATGTTTTGATTTTATTTGAACCTAAAATATATATACAAGGGTCACGAAACTTAATGTGATAACAGAAACACATTTAATCGTAATAGAAAAATTCGTTTGGTTTAATAGATTTCAAATACAGTGTCTATAATTTACCATAAAAGAAGAAAAAAAAATTATACATATTCTAAATTAATTTGTTTATTATTTTATTTTAATGTATCTTTTAATATATAATTCATGAAAATTTAGATATTTAAATATATATATATATATATAAATAAAATAATTAATTATATATATTATTGATTTTTTATTTTTAATCAAATATTTAATTTTAACTTTAAATATTTTTTCTATATTAAAAAAAAACAATTTGTAATTTGATTGACTACAAACCGAATTCAAGCGGATAAAATAAATAAAATTTTGAAATTGAAATTTGGAATTCATTCTCCCAATAACTGAATTCTTACAATAAAAAATAACAATAAATCATATCACTTTTGTAAACAAATTTTGCGTAGGTAAATTTTAACAATATTATATTAAAATAATATTATTTATGTAAAAGAACTCTTTTTCACATTAATTTCAGGAGGCACAACAGTGAAATCTCTACTTTGAAAATCTCTTTTTGCCATTTTAAACTTACTGTAGAGAAGATCAGTTGTTAGTATCAGAATGATAAAATCAGATAAAGAAAATTAGCAATCCAATTAGCAATATAATATCACTTAACGGAACCGACAAAATTCCTGCAGTTTAGATGAATATTACGTTATATAAGATAATAAAGAAGTTTAAAAGTAAGTCGAGAAATTAAGCTTTAATATTTTTATTTTAATTTAAATAATAAATTATTTTTATTTGTATGATTTATATTTGATAAAAAATAAAATAATCTATTAAATTTTATATTATAGAATTTATATATTATCGATGTATATATTATATAATTTATAATATTATCAATGTATTTTTAATTATAATTTTTAATTAAATTAATTATTTTCTATGAATTTAAAATATATTTAATAGTTTTGTTTTTATTGTATAATAATATAATTTTAAAATAAATTTACCGGTTACTGATATTCTAAATCATTTTGAAATTATTACTTTTTATATTTTTTAAGTATAATTTTTAAAAAATAACTAATATCTAAAACTACTTTTAAAACTATTCATTTTCTATATATTTTTAATTTATAAATTAATAATAAACTTATATTTTAAAATTTTAATTTTTTTCAAAAAAGTTAAATAAGACATTATGAAAAATCCAAAATTTATACATGTTATTATGATTACAAAATGACTAACAATAAAAAAAAAATATAATTATCAAAATTGAGACAGAAAATCATTATTATTATTGGACGCAGTTCTAAAATAACATACAAAATTCAATTTTCAACTATGATAAAAAAATAATTATTACTTTTAAAGAGAAATAGATAATAAATATAATATTTTTAAAATATTTTAATTTTACTAATCTACACATAATGTATATTTTCTAACTCATTATTTCTAGAATAGAAAACGTATTATCAACATTGAATAATTTCTTCAGTTTTTTAATCTTTTGTTTTGTTATGAAAATAATATTTTGTTTTCAATATTTGTACTTATACAAACATTTTTATTACAAAACAATTTTAATATAATATACAATAAAAAATTATATTTAATCAATTTATTTTCATGGCAGAAGTTGAAGAATATTTTAAAGATATTATTTGATCCTGCAATTAAAGATATTATTGATACAAAGTCATCACTAATGATTTATA
The DNA here is from genome assembly GCA_016859785.1 of Macrotyloma uniflorum. Lineage (NCBI taxonomy): Eukaryota > Viridiplantae > Streptophyta > Magnoliopsida > Fabales > Fabaceae > Macrotyloma > Macrotyloma uniflorum. The sequence continues at coordinate 88,416 of BDMB01000129.1, forward strand.
CTTTTACACACACGCACACACACACATATATATATATAATCAATTTTCTTAACACAACTTTTATGTAATAACTACTAAAATATATATATTTGATTAAACTATTTTATATAATTGTGTATCTTAGAAAACACTAAACAAAGACATGTTTTATATAAATTTACAAAAGTACTTCTAGAGAAAAATACTTTTAAACTTTAATACAAAAAAAATGTTCTAAAACAAGATGCAAGCAAAGAACCCATCAATTGTTGAATTGATTTGCAGCTATACACCTTAGAAAAAATGCGCCACAACTAAAGAAAAGAAGAACATTTTCTTATGGAATCCAATAAGTTAACCCAACCAAATCCTGAAAACTAGTAAGAAATTTCATTCCGATAGAATCAAAGGACACATAATAAACTCAGTGATACAACCTAAACTCATTCCACAACTGTGATTTTTAACCTCTCGGATACCAATTAGATCTCTGAGAAATTGCAATTATACAAATTTAGTCCATCTGTGAATTAAAAATTTACTGACATAACATTACTAATGACACATCTGAAACTTAAAATTGTAGAATTGTGATACCCAAAGAACCCAATTAACACAAATCAAACATTATACGTGAAGATCAACTAAAAGTTGAAGAACTAAAACTCACGTAGATGATTGACAGACTAAAAGTGCAACCAAGCCTATATAATTAATAGGCACACAGGATCTACATAGCAAGCAGAAATTTTTCTATCAAAGAATAGGATAGACTAATACACCAAACAGTTCTCAATTCCAATTGCTGCTTTCCAAGATGACGGCTAAAAATATTGCTAATACAGAACATAACTACAATGCATCTAGAATGAAGAAGTCTTTTGTGAAATGTATTTTAATGGTATTATAATTCAAATGTAGATAACAAATATATGCAAATGCATGTTTGTTCAATAATATTTATTGCAAAACCAATATCCAAACCAAACCATATTCATTCCGTGAAGAAATTTGCTGTAAAATAAATATCCAAAACCACATTCTCTATACTTTAGTAAAGAGAAGATTGAGTAGTACTATGCCTTTTATGAAAGGCCGAACTAAAAGGATAAAGTAATATATCATAACAAAAATTGATTTCATACATAAAACCTAACAACTAAACCACGGACAGAGAAAAGTTTGATTAGAACACCATTCAATCTCCCTTCTTCCTAAATGAGCACCCTTCAGTTAACCTTGCCCTTCCACCTGTTGGTTGGCACAACACAGTTTGACAGTTACCACAGACCACAACTGTCTGAGAATGACTAAACACAGTTGTTCTGCATCACCAAATTCACATCACTTATTTAAATATCATTATAATCAAATTAAAAAGAATTATAATAAAAGATAGATTCAACAACTTACATGTTAAAGCAGCCTTGGCACTTGACATCCTGCAACAAATAATCAAAACTTAATAAAAGCTTCAAATCGGGATTTTTATATTTAAAATAAATAAGTTAATAACAACATTTTTCAATTCAAATGATAAGAATATTATATACCATGAAAAACGAATTTGGTGACTGAACAAGACGCTTGAGCTTGTGCTTTTTCTTCTCCAACTCAGCCGGAGGATTCAGCAAATCAATATCGTTTTGAAGAACCTACTCACAAACAAAGAAGACAAGCAATTTTCAGTCAGAAAACAATATTTATTTAAATTATATCTCATTGTTTAATCTCCTAACCAATAATAACACATAAAGGTTCTCGCAAATCATTAAATTAAAAGAAAAATCTTCTAAACTTTGTCCTCAACCAAAACAATTCAGGAACCACATTTATAAAAAAAAAAAAAAGGAAAACTTGTTCTACCCTCATTTGCTTTAAAGTCGATTTAGAAGAGGGGAAAAAATGGAGACGATTAGATAAATGAAAACACAACATATTATCACAGATCTAGTGAAAAAAAAATAAGACTCACCATTTTCAGAAAAAACCGCTGAAAAGCTCAAAAAATTCCTTAACCCTAGGTTTTGCAGCAGCAGAAGCACCAAAGAGACGATAGTAAAATTAATAGGATTTTAAAGCTGCTGTTATTTGGGACGGCCCAAGTGGACAAATGATGTTGGGTTACTGCTCTCTACACCCCTCTTTTACTGTATCCTATCGCTTTTTTTCTTTTTCTTTTATCTATAACATCTATAAAATATATAAAAGATTCCCTTTTTTTATATATAATATTTTCTATCTATAATCTATAATAATAAATATACAATGAAATTATTCATCGTATAATTAAAAATAAATAATATATTATATAATTATTCTTAATATCATTTATATTAAATGTTCAAATATTTTTATGAATTATTTTTAAATTTGTTTTATTTGTTATTTATTTGAACAGTTATAACTTTTTAGTTTTAAATTATAATTAATTATTTTCTTCAAATTTAATATAATATAAAATTTTATATTATTCTTAAAAAATAATTTTTTAATTTTAATGGAAATTAATTATTATTATTAAAATTTAAAATAGTGTATAATAATTTTGCTTTTTATTATATAATATAACTTTTTTTTAAACTTATCAGTTAAATTAATATCATAAAGATGTTTTTAAAATTGATTATTTCAATACTTATTTAAGTAAAATATAAAATGAATTTATATTTTAAATTTATTTTGAATATATATATATATGTGAAAATTATAAAAAATAACTAAAAGTTATATATTATTAATTATTTTAAAAATTATCTTTTTAACAATAAACATTATTTTACGTCATCCCTAAAGCTATTTATATTTAAAAAAAATTAAAAATTAACGATAAATTAATAGTTTTAAAGTTACTTTAAAATTTTCATTTTCTATAATTTTGTATTTACAAATTAATTATAAATTTCTATTTTAAAACTATCTTTGTCAGTTTGAAATAAGTTATATATAAGAAAATTAAAAAAAAAAATCTTAAACTTATATAACTATTTTAAATTATACTTTGTTAATTTTTAGAAGTTATAAACGTAATACATATATAAAAAATTTTAAATATGTCATAATTCATTACGTAAAAACATATTTATAGTAATACTGCATTTTATATAATTTTAAATAGTTATATAATATTTAAACGCTACATTAATGTTATAATAATATTTATTAGATAATAATATTATATATAATCAGTTTTTTATATAGATTTTATAGATTAATTTATAAATATAATACTTTTTAAATATATATATAACTTTAAATATATCAACTAAATATATTTATTAATAAAATTTTAAATATTTATATAAATATTTATTTCATTATATACATGTTATATAATAAATTAAATAATATATATAAACGCTACATCTTTAATCATATATTACTTTGTTATGATATCTGTAATTAAAAAAAATCAATTTATTAATTAAAATTATTTTCTGTCTAATAATTTGTTAATAATTTTTTTATTACTTCTAAAAAAAATGTTTATAGGTTATTAAATTATTTTTTAAAGTTTTTATCTGCTAAGTGTAAAGTACAAAAATTTATATATATTACATAATTTATAATATTTTCTATATATTTTATTTTTGACGAAAAATATTTATCTTTTGAATTTAAAGTATAATTAATAGTTTTTTTATTGTACAATAACATATACTTTTTATTTTTTTTTTAATTTATGGTTATATTAATATTCTAAAATCATTTTTAAAAACATTTATTTTTCTATATTTTTTAAGTATAATTTTTTAAAAAATAACTGATATTGGAAAATCACTTTTAAAACAATTTGATTTATAAATTTTTCTAATTTATAAATTTAATAATAAATTTATACATTAAAATTGTGATATTTTGAATTGGGTCAAGCTCTTAAGTGGGCTTTAAGCTCAATAATTTGGGGAGGGAAGGAAAAATATTTAAGTTTAAAATTTTGTAATCCCCCTCATATCTTCACATTTTAGAATATTTGTTCTCTCTCACTCTTTCTCGTTACTACTCAAATCTCTCTCTCAATCCTCTCAATTTTCTTTTCCAAATTTTTTTCTTTCTTCTATTTCATTTTGGGGTTCAAGGCTTCTAGAGCCAACATCATAAAAAAGAAACATCTTTGCACCAATCTTGAGAAGGAAACATCTTTGTACCAATCTTGAAAAGGAAACATCTTTGCACTAATCTTGAACCTGCATTTAGGTAAGTTCTCAATTCCAAGTTACTAGGGTTCTTGAATATGGGCTTAATTTGGGGAAATTGGAGAAATTTGGCCAAATCTTGTTGAATCAAGGTAGTAAATTTTTTAGATATATAGAGTAACTCTTAGCACTTGAGATTTAATTGGAACTACAAGTTTTGTTGGAATCATAAGGTAAGGGAAGCTAATTAGTTTTAGTATTCTTAAATGTAGGGATAGATTGGTATGCTGATTGTTCATGATGAAGGTGTAGAATTCCTAGATTTTATGTTGAATTGTTGTGAATGATCAGTGTAATTTTTGCATGAAACATGTTTGTGATCCTTCAAATCATTTAATCTGTTTTGGATTGGAATTTTAGCTTGACTCTTGAAGTTGCTTGCGTCGTACGTAAGGTTTTTCGCTTGAACGAGTACTTTTTTGCTTAAGCGTATGAGTCTGGATTGCTCTAGGTTAGGACTACTCTTGGGTGCATTTTTGATTGAGAGAAACTGACTTTGTTTGAGCGGAAGTGCTCTAGACTTGAGTGTGCTCTTGGGTGGATTTTTGCTTGAGCGAAACCTATTTCGCTTAAGCGAAATTACTCTAGTATTGAGAGTGCTTTTTTGAAATATTTTCGCTTGAGTGAAAATATATGGATATTTTAAAGTGTTAAATTCTGAAAATGAATCTATGGAAGTAGGTAAGTAAGGAAAAATTATAGATATTCATGAACTTGATGCATGTTGAATTAAATTAGGCGATAATTGTTCATTATGAAAATGCATAAGAGGTTGAAAAATCATGAATCATTAGATTACTAATTATCATTAACAATAAAGTTATTGTTATTGAGGAATTGTGTTAAATAACATGTTATGATGTGGTTATGAATAAATTATAGATATTTTTTAAATGGGTGTATGTTTATGAGAGGTATGGAGATTTTATACCATAAATCGAGACCATTGGAAACTAAAAAACATGTTGGAATATACTTTTTGTGGATAAATATACTACATGTGAACTATCATGGAGGGTGAGATAACTGAGGGAATTGATATACACTGAATGATGTGAAATGATGGACTACTAAAGTTGTGTTTACTTGGCATGTTACCTTTTACTTGTGATGATTGTGTTTGGGTCAAATAGTTATCATGGGATATTATTTGGCGTTAGTTTTAGTATATATGGAATTATCGAGACCTACTTTGTAAGGAGGTATCTACACTTCAAATGAGTACCATGTGGTGTGAGGTCAATAGAGGTTTCACTTGCACTATTCAGTGGTGAGAGTAACTACGAGATATGTGTCTGAGAACTATATGTGGTGCCTGGATGAGGATAAACGGATGGCCTTAAGTTGAAAAAGACTTAGTAAGGGATAACGTTTATTGCTCGACGACTGTTAAGCATGACAGGTGTTAACCTCTAAGGTCAAGGATTCCATATGATTATCCAAATTGTGAGGGTCCGGTTTTAGGTAAACCCTAAGCCCAATTACTTAGAAAGGGGAGAGATTATAAGTAGCCTATTTAACCCTAATCCTCTTGTTTTCACATTATTTTTAGAAAACCCTAATTTTCCTTCTCTCTAATCTATCTAAACTTCTCTCAATTCTTTCCAAGAATTCTCCTTCAATTCTTATCTCTGAAAATTTGAGAACACCAGGGAAAGAGCATGAAAAGTAGATTAATTCATCTGAATAAAATTTCCTTTTGAGATCCTTTAAAGGTAAGGGAAGTTAATTAAACAAAATTTTTCATGGTTGATTGGATGATTATGTGTATTGATGTGTTATTATGTGAGATTGTGAGAATTATATTGATTTTCATATGTGAAAGTGTGATTTGGGTTTTGCTCTGAGATTGTGATCCTATTTTGGCTTGGTTTTATTTCGAATTTCAAAAAGTGATATTCATGCAAGTTGTAGGCCTAGATATTATCTAACTAATGGATTTTGTTTCACTTAAAAAGAATATGTATAACTCAAGATATAATTTTTTTTCGTAATTAAAGGTCAAGCTGTTAGGAAATTCATTCGCTTTGAAATTACGAACCCCTTTTGAGATGCTTTGGTTACGAATTTGGGAAAGTTTACTTCATAAAAGTTTTAGCCCTAGATGTTAACTAATTAATGGTTTTTATTTCACATGAAAATAATGTTTAAATATTAAGATATAATTTTTTTAGTAATTAAAGGTCATGCTGCGAGGATGAGTAAAATGTTTTCGAAAGTATTTTTGCTTGAACAAAAGTTTGTTATTTTTGGATAATTATTCATGTTCTAATTTGTATTAAAAGTGTATATATATGTGAAATGTAATAAAATGTTATAAGATATTTGTTGTATATAATTAAACTATTGAGTTATGTGATGTGAGATTTGGTTATGTATTTTGATTGAAATTTGATTGTAAAATGAGATTGGTGATAATGATGTGAATTTTGTTTTGTGAATTGTGAGTGAGGTCATAAGAAATTGTGATGGCAAAGGTGTCAAGGAATTTTGATGGCAAAGGTGCCAAGGAGTTGTGATGGCAAAGGTGCTGAGGAATTGTGATGATGACAATGGTGCCAAGAAAATTGTGATGGCAGGGAGCCCATGGAAATTGAAAATGAACTTGATTGATGTTAATGATATTGGTTTGATATGTTGTATAATTTTTGGATTGGTTGTGTGTTTTTGTGTGTGTAAGCTAGACAGTTACCACGTGATACTATTTGGTATAACTTTAGTATATATATGAAAATTTAGAGATATTAGATGAGGTATCCAGACTTCTAATGGTATTCTAGTAATGTAGACAAAAGTACTGTGTGGTGAGAGGTCGATGGAGACTTCTACTACACTTATCACTAGGTGGATTGAGCCATCAGTTCTTTGATATGTGTATGTAGGGGTTACCCTAGCGTGTCGGTACCAGAAAGAGGGAATAGGTAGGAAAATTCGAAGGTAGCGTGTCGATACCAGAAAGAGGGAATATGTAGGAAAATTTGAAGGTGAAAAAGACTCTTAGGGTTCGTTTATGGCCTGGTAACCAAGGAAACATGTTCAGGAACTAGCCTCGGAGGTCAAGAATTTCATATAATTTTCCGGAAGAGTCTGTCTAGAATATTAAGTGTTGCAAATGAATGAGTGTGATGAATGCATGTGATTGAGAACGACTATGATGGTTTGAATATCTAAATATATTTAGATAAATGATTGTGAGGATGAAATTAGGAATTATATGTATTTGATTGGTTTTGTTTATATTAGTTTACCCTTGTTGTTTGTGTTTGTGGTTTTGTTAATACTACGACAATCATGTCTTGACACGGGAGAAAATAACAATGTAGGTGAAATCTAAAAAGTAACTTCAAATTTTTCTTAAAGGAGAATTAATTTTGTGCTGATGAATAATTTTACGAATTTTTTGTGAATACTTTATTTTGAAGTGATAAACCTTAGTTAGATAAAATGAATATTCTATGTATTTGGACGTTTACCTTTTATGATATTTTGAAATTATTAATAATGTATGAGTAGACTATTATTTCGTTATAAATGTAAAATAAGTATATATTGAGTTCATTACATAGATGAGTTTGTCTAGTGAAATAGGTGATTACAAGTACTTCTATGTGAGTAAATTTGTGCTCTGTATTTAACTGTATGGAATTCATGAGTTGTGGTAGATTGAATGAATGAATATGATTGAAAAGTATTTGAATGAATTATATTTAAGTTTGATCTTGTTTATATTAGCTTTCCCTTATTATGTTGTTTTATGATTTTTGGTACTACTATGATCGTGTTATGATAGGGAGCCAATACTATTACATGTGAACCTTCATAGGAATTATGATTTTATTGTGAATATAAATTTTTAATGTGTTGTGATATCAAATAAAAATTTCCAAAATTGTGAATGTATTGTTCTAATTGTGAATAAAATATATGCAAATTGTGCTAAATGGATATGCGAAGTTATAATTTTTTATATCTTTCTGGAAAGTTTTAAATTGGTATCAATTGATTTTAAGAATGTGAAATAGCATTTTTGAGTTTGCTACAACAATTATTTTAAAAATTTTCATTTTTTATAAAAAATTATTTTATATTTATAAAAATTATAAAAAAATATTAAATTTATATATATTATTAATAATTAAAAATACTAACAATAAAAAATATTTTATATATATAATTAACAAAATTAAATCAATAAATTCTATATTATTGGATGAATTTTATAATAATAATAACAATAATAATTAAAATAAAAATAATTTTTATCACTAAAATAAATAAGTAATATAATAAGATTATTTTAAAATATTTTTAATTTTATGGGTGGATATATTTTAATTTATTATTTTTTAATAAATATAAAAAAATATTATTAAATAATAAATATAATATTATTTTTAGTTTTACATATTATTCAATAAATTATTATATATTATAATGTATATTTTTAAAATGTTAAAATTTAAGTTGATAAATTCAGGATTGATATCTTATTTATTGAATGTGATGAATGTAAGAATAATAGAGAAATAGTAAAGAGTCTTCTAAAAGAATTATAAAAAGCATAATTAGAAGAGATAGTTTTATTAATTTTTTTTCTTTTTACATTTGCTTTTAATTTTTATTTTATTTTTTATATGTATTTTAATTTGTTTGGTAGGTATTCTTTATATATTAAGGTTCATTTAACGTGCTAGATTGCTTGAGTTTAGATGATTTTGGTGCACAAGGAAAGGAGCATTAGATGTGTGAAAGTGGTAAAGAGTGTATGAAAGTAAGATGTGTGAAAGTGGTAAAGAGTGTATGAAAGTATGAAAGTAGCGTGGGAGGTATGAAGGTGGCAAGAGACATGTGAAGCTTAGTATGACAAGTGTGACACAAGAATCTTACGATCTTCCACAAGGAGGTTAAGAAGGTAATGCTTGCCCAAGATGAACTATTTATAGCATACCCTAATCTTTCTTTAGAGTCTTCTCTCTCTTTTAATTATAATTCTTCTAAAAGTTTGGAATTAGTGTTCGATGAGTTCAAGAATGATTTTCAAGATGTTTTTAAGGGGTTACCACCTCTAAGAGAACATCAAATTGATTTTATCCCTGGATCATCCTTATATAATAGACCGACTTATATAAACCAATTCGGAGGAGTCAAAAGAAAAAAAAAATTAAGTAGAGAGCTTAGTTGAAAAATGGTAAGTGCAAGATAGTATGAGTCTATATATTATTCCAATTATCCTTTTTCCCTATAAAGGATGGTAGTTGGAATATGTTATGCATGAATTATCTTGCTATGAACAACATTGCCATAAAGTATAGGCATCCAATCTTAAGACTTGGTGTCTACTTGATGAGTTACATGGTTCATGCATATTTTCCAACATTGATTTAAAAATTGGATACAATCAAATAAGGATTAAAAAATTTGATGAATAGAATACTGCATTCAAAATAAAGTCAAATGCACTAAGTACCTTCATGAGGCTGTGCTTCATCCCTTTATTAGAAATTATGTGGTGGTGTGTTTTGGTGATATTGATTTATAGCTTGACCATAGATGAACATGTGAACATTTGAGAAGTGTACTTGAAACCTTTAGAAAGGAAACACCATTTTCCAATAGAAGAAATGCGTTTTTGGGATGAATCATGTTGTTTTCATAGGGTTTATAACGAGTTCTAAAGGATTGCAAGTTAATGAGGAAAAGATTATAACAATTAGAGTTTCCAACTCCTACTTGTATGAGTGAAATAAGAAGTTTTCATAGGTTGACTAGTTTTTATAGAAGATTTTTTCCAAGTATAAGTATTATCGTCGCACCTTAGAATGAATTAGTAAAGAAGAATTTAAGCTTTCATTGGGGTCAAGTTCAAGAAAAAACTTTTCAAACTCTTGAAGGATGTGATAATTGATTACAGGCTGTTGGCACCCTACACCAATATTTTCCAACAAATTTGTAGCAAGACATATCTATACAAATACGGTACTTGTGACTGTTAATAGGCATAAATATATTTTATTATCTTTTATAGATTAGATGTTAGGAATCTTCGATAATTATTATTGTAACAGGAAATCTCCTATAATCCCTCTCTTAATTGTATATTCCTAAGAATCTGTCATATTAATGTAAAAGATATGCTCTGCCACCTATTTAAGAAAGGGAGGCTGCTAAAGAATAGTATCAAGCTTTTTTACAAACATTGTGTCATATTATAATATGTTTACTTTTGTATTGCTATTTTGATATGGTATCTAGAGCTAGGTTGGTGATTAGAGTTGTGTAAGGCAATAAAATTTGTCTTGACACTATTTATCATTCAACCCTTTGGTGGTTCCTTTTGTGGTTCCCTTTGTTGGTTCCTTTTGGTGGTTTCCTTTGGTGGTTCTTTTTGGTGGTTCCCTTTGGTGGTTCCTTTTGGTGGTTCCCTTTGGTGGTTCCCTTTGGTAGTTCCTTTTGGTGGTTCCCTTTGGTCTTTTTGGTGGTTCAGTTGTATTTTGGTCTTGTGCCTTGGAATTTTTCTGGGTGATTTGGAGTAAACACAGGGTTTGCAATCAGGTTTTGTTTTTGAGAATTTTTTTATTTTATTTTTCATCATGTCTTATGATAAGTCTGATTCTTTTCTTGTTTGATTTAATGGCAAAAATTATTCTGCTTGGGAATTTCAATTTTAACTATTTGTCAAAGGAAAAGAATTATGGGGTCATATTGATGGCACACTTTCAACACCTACAGATCCAGTGGATTTGCAAAATGGGAAACCAAAGATGTCCAAATCATGACTTGGATACTTAGCTCTGTTGAATCTCAATTTATTCTTAATCTTAGGCCTTATAATACTGTTAAGGATATGTGTGATTATTTGAAAAAGGTTTATCATCAAGTCAATGCAGCTCGGAGATTTCAATTGGAGTATGAGATGACTAATTTCACACAAGGAAGTCTATCCATTGAGGAATATTTTTTTGATTTTCAGAATCTTTGGGCTGAATATTCAAATATTATTTATAATGGTATTTCTGGTGCAACTCTCTCGGCTATCCAAACAGTGCATGAGACCAGTTAGAGAGATCAATTTTTGATGAAGCTGCGATCTGAATTTGTAGTCACTCGTTCTAATCTTCTTGACGTTGTACACACTCTTCTACTTGAATCATATGTTTCTCCTCATTTTTGGTGTGAAGCACTTTCTACTACTGTTCACTTAATAAATAGGTTACCTTCTCCTACCCTACATAATGTTTCTCCTTTTTTTAAGATGTTTGGGCATTCACCTTCATACTCTGATCTTCGTATATTTGGTTGTGTTTGTTTTGTACATCTTCCTATTCATGAACGTAATAAACTAACTGCCCAATCTGTTAAGTGTGCTTTCTAAAATATGCTCTTACTCAAAAAGGGTATGTTTGTTATGATCCTCATGTCCGTCGCATTAGAGTTTCCATGAATGTAGTTTTCTTTGAAAATCAGTATTTCTTTTCATCATATGTTGCACCATCATCTTCCTCTTTATCTTTTATGCCACATTTTTCAGATTCTTCACAGGTTGTGGAAAGACGTCGTCACCATCCTTTTGGTACCCTTCATGATTCTACCCCTACTCTTGATCTTGTCACTACTCCTACACTAGATCCTGTTACTGCTTCTACACTAGATCCTATTACTGCTCCTGTACTAGATCATGTCACTACTCCTGCACCAGATCCTGTTTTACCCCTTCGTCGGTCCACTCGATTATCTAAACCCCCTGATTGGTATGGTTTTTTTATACCGGTATCTTTATCAACTACCTTGTCTTCCATTTCTATTCCTTCTAGTTATACACAGGCTATGGAACATGAATGTTGGAAAAAGGCAATGAAGGAAGAACTACAGGCACTACAAGAAAATCACACTTGGGACATGTTGTGTTGTCCTCCAGGAAGTAAATGGGTTTCCTCCATCAAGCTTCGCTCTGATGGTTCTTTGGATCGCTACAAAGCTCGATTAGTGGCTCTTGGTAATAGACAGGAATATGGCATTGATTATGAGGAGACATTTACTCCTGTTGTCAAGACGACTACAGTTCGGACTATCCTAACTATTGCTGCTTCTCAATCTTGGCCATTGCATCAAATGGATGTAAAAAATGTTTTTCTTCACGGTAATCTCAAAGAAGAAATTTACATGAAACTTTCCTCTGGTATGACTTCTTCTTCTTCTACTGATGTTTGTAAACTACGACGTTCTTTGTATGGGCTTAAACAGACTCCTCGGGCATGGTTTGAGAAGTTTTGTACTACGCTCCTTAAGTTCTCCTTCACATAGAGTCAAATGATTATTCTCTCTTCTTTCACAAGTCTTCCACGGGTATAGTTCTCATTTTGGTTTATGTGGATGATCTCATCATTATGGGAACTAATAATGGACTAATTACTAAGCTGCAAGCTGAACTACATGCAACATTTCGCATGAAAGATCTTGGACAACTTACATACTTTTTAGGATTGGAAGTACATCATCGATCCAATGGTATTTTTTTAGATTTGATCAATTTGGCGGGTTTAGATGGAACTACTCCAATTGATACTCCTTTGGAAGTAAATGTTAAATACAGGAAAGATGAAGGAGATCTTTTGTCAGATCCAACTCTCTATCGGTGTTTGGTAGGTAGTCTTATATACCTAACAACAACTAGGTCTGACATTTCATATGATGTTCACCAAGTCAGCCAGTTTATGTCTTCTCCTCGACATCTTCATTTTGTTGATGTTCATCGCATTATCCGCTATCTTATAAGATCACCTACACGTGGGTTATTCTTTCCGAAAGACTCATCCTTAAAGCTTATGGCATACAGTGATGCGGATTGGGCAGGTTGTCCAGATACTCGTAGGTCTACTACAGGTTGGTGTATGTTTCTTGATGATGCCTTAATTTCTTGGAAATGTAAGAAGCAAGATCGTGTTTCTAAATCTTCTATTGAGGTTGAACATCGTTCAATGTCGTCTGCTTGTGCTGAAGTTATGTGGTTACGTAGTCTTTTGGAGCAACTTGGTTTTTTATAACCTAATCCTACACCTCTTCATGCTGATAATACAAGTGCTATTCAGATTGCTGCAAATCCTGTATTCCATGAACATACCAAGCATATTGAAGTGGATGTCACTATATTAGGGAAGCCTTGACCAGTAATGTTATCTCTCTCCCTTACATCTCCACATATCTTCAAGTTGCTGATATATTTACAAAAGCTATGACTAGGCAGCGCCATCAGTTTCTTGTTGGCAAATTGTTGCTGGTTAACTTACCAGCATCAATTTGAGGGGGGATGTTAATAGGCATAAATATATTTTATTATTTTTTATAGATTAGCTGCTAGGAATCTTCGATAATTATTATTGTAACAACAAATCTCCTATAATCCCTCTCTTAATTGTATATTCCCAAGAATTTGTCATATTAATGTAAAATATATGTTTTACCACCTATTTAAGAAAGGGAGGTTGCTAAAGAATAGGATCAAGCTTTTTTACAAACATTGTGTCATATTATAATGTTTACTTGCTATTTTGACAGTGACCATGTCACTAAGATGGGTAGATTCTCTATATACCTGACATTCCCTTTATCCTCCCGCACATGATCTTCATCAACTTCATATGAATTATGAAAAGTACAAATGATGGCAAATATGCAGGTCATTACTCCATCCTCATTCATTATGTTCTCTACAAGTAAGGGGTGATCAACCACTTTTATAATCGTGTCCTTGTGCAGGTTTGTGACAACATTGTCACCACTAACGACATGGTTACACAAAGTTCTTTCTTTAAAGACCTAATCATTAAATAGATGCAACTAGTGTAGGACCTGAGCAAGTGAGAAAAAGTATCCCAGGTGGATGTCAAGCACATTGAAAGGACTAGACAACAAAGACTTGCTCCTCCACACATGAACGTGGAATGGACTAAATCACTTCTCCTCCAAGGTACTTAAGAGAAGCTTTTGAAGATTGGTAATGAATTAGAAGCTAGGACCAAAATTGTTTCAGTAAGGAAGATCTAACAACTCTAATGAAAGGCTTGCTTCATCGTTAGATAGTTGGAAATAAGTGATTGTCCCCCTTCATCCAACCATGTATGAATCTCCATAACTATTCTTGCTAAGTATCCAACAACATTAATTGTTCCCACTATATCCAAATGTCCAAGGATCTCTCTCTCGATGACGAGGGCAACGCTTCTTAAGGCTTTTGGTCAACTAGCAAAGGCCTTCTGCTTTACACCAATTCCTGAGGAATCATTTGATTCTAGTGAAGGACTTTTTATCGAACAACCAAGGAATGACCAAGCTCCCTTAGTTTAAGATACAAGGTCTTCTTCTACAAAATCTTCAAATGTGACTCTAAGTGCATCTAGTTCTCCTTCTGGACAATCTTCTCGCAGAAAACCCTTACCACCAAACAAACTCCTCCTCCTTTCACCTCTGTCATCACTTTCAACGATGACTATAATGAAGTTGAGCAACCCTTACCTCACCTTACACCACCGTCCAACCTTCCTGCTCAACCACTTAACCATGGACATCATGTCCTTCTACCTTTCAAACTTCCAACCCATTCCTTCCCGATCTTACACATAGCCGCTCCTTGACCTACCTTATAACCCTACATCTCAACCTACCCCATATTTACCTCACCATACTAACTTTCCCACCTTTCCACCATTAACATGCATTTTTGTTGCTTGAGAATGCTTATCTACCTATTACCTCCTTGGCTACAAACACAAGCCCTCTTGTGCCTATCGTTCCCTAACCCCCCAAATGTCGTTAACCCTCTACCAACCGCCATCTAAAAGCACAAGGTTCATCTTGATCTTAACATGATGAAAGACACTTTTGTTCCACACCCTAACGTAGTCCAAGTTGTGCATCCCAATGATTCATTTCCTACCTTATGGTAGATTTTGTTGCATTGAGTGATCTTGCATTCAAATAAAAAAAAGTTCTCTTCCAAACAACTATAATTGCCTTGAAAGCTCAAGAGGTTAAGAGCTCAATAAGGCCATGGAGATAATCTCACCTTGCCAAAGGATTTCTACTCAAGTGGATATGGTGCGCTTCATTGCTAGTGAATTACCAAGAATATGGCCATGACTTATCCTCCTTCTCTTTGTATGTGGAAGAATTTTCAATGGTTGTAGTTTCCGAATAGGATTTCTCGTTTGTTACCAATAGTTGATTTCCACCCTAAAAGATAGAAAGTAATATTTCTTAAGAATCCAATGCCTGCCTGGCTCATCCAACACTAGCAAATCCATCCAATGAATGAAGTTCTTTTACTATTGGTGTAAACTCCATGATGATCCTTACTAATTTAGATGTTCGCATCTATTGGCCATAAAGTATCTATCATCACTCAGTATGTAGCTCTCAATCAAATGTAGGACTTTGCCCTTATCCATCTTAGGACAATTTATTCATTCCTATTGGTTCCAATATTGTGGAGGAGTTTTGTCTCACCCGATTCACTTTGACGAGTTTTATGTCACATTTGTGTGCGAACTTTCCTTGGTAGGATGATGATGTCTTCTAGATCCTCTTCTTGCCAACATCCCTCTTTCGAGGACACTCCCTAAGCAATTACTAAATAAAGCAAATCCTCCTAAGCCTATTGATGACTCTATATCAAATAGATGCTCTCATTTGATTGGATGACTATGTGTATTTAGGTATTTTTATGTTAAATTGATGAGAATTATGTGATTATTAGATGCGAAAGTGTGAATTGGGTTTTATCCTAAGATTGCGATCCAATTTTGACTGGTTTTTATTTCAAATTTCAAAAAGTGATTTGCATAAAAGTTATAGGTCTAGATGTTATCTAACTCATGACTTTTATTTCACATAAAAAGGATATGTATAACTAAAGATACGATTTTTTTCGTAATTAAAGGTCAAGCTGTTAGGAAATTTATTCGCTTTGAAATTACAAGCCCTTTTTGGAATGTTTTTGTTACGAATTTGGAAAAATGTCCTTCATAAAATTTTTAGCCCTGGATGTTATCTAATCACTGGTTTTTATTTCACATAAAAACAATATATAAAACATAAGATATGAATTTTTGAGTAATTAAAGGTCATGCTGCGAGGATGAGCGAAATGTTTTCGAAAGTATTTTTACTTGAGCGAAAGTTTATTACTTTTGGATAATCATTCATGTTCTAATTTGTATTAAAAGATTATATATATGTGAAATACGATGAAATGTTATAAGATATTTATTGTATAATTAAACTATTAAGTTATGTGATGTGTGATTTGGTGATGTATTGTGATTGGAATTGGATTGGTGATAATGATGTGAATTTTGTTTTGTGAATGGTGACTGAGGTCACAAGGATTTGTAAAAGTAGTGGTTCCAATGAGATTGAGATGGCAATGGAGCTAGTGAATTTGTGATGATAGTGGTGCCAATGAGATTGAGATGACATCGGTGCCAATGAGATGAGATGGCTATGTGCCTGAGATGGAAGTGTGTCTATGAGATTGTGATGAACTGTGAATTGAATTATGTGTTGTTGTGTGTGAGCCAAATAGTTATCATGGGGTACTATTTGATGTAACTTTAGTGTACATATGGAATTCTAGATGTTTCTAAAGGAGGTATCCAGACTTCAATGGTATTCTAGTCACATAGACAAGGGTACCATGTGGTGGAGGTTGATGGAGGTTTCGACTACACTTATCACTGGGTGGGAGGAGCCATTAGTTCTTTGATAGGTGTGTGTGGGAATCATCTTGATGTGCGGTTGCCAGAATGGGGATGGACATGTAATCTTGAGGTGAAAAAGACTCTTAAGAGATTACCAATCTTGAGGTGAAAAAGACTCTGAAGGGATTACAATTCTACGGTGAAAAAAGACTCTGAAGGGGTTGTGTTTATTATCCGGTAACCGTATGCCAGGTTTTAGCCTTTGAGATTAAGGACTCCATATAATTTTTCGATTAAGAGTCTGTCTAGAATATTAGGTGTTGTGAATGAGTGAGTATGATGGATGTATGTGATTGAGTACGACTATGATGGTTTGAATATTTGAATATATTTAGATAAATAATTTTGAGGATGAATTTATGAATTATAGATATTTTGATTGGGTTTCTATACATTGGCTTACCCTTACTATTTGTGTTTTTGGTTTTATTGATACTGCTATGATCGTGTCTTGACACGAGAGTAGATAACAATTCAGGTGAAAGCTAAATAGTAGCTTCAAGTTTTGCTTAAAGGAGATCTAGTTTTGTACTGACGAATCATTCTACGAATTTTAATTTATTATAAGTTTGTGTAAAGACTTTTTGTTTGAAGTGATAAACCTTATTTGAATAAAGTAAATATTCTATGTATTCAGACGTATCATGTTTTATGATGTTTTGGAAATTATTAATAATGTATTGGTAGATTTCTATTCCATTATAGAAGTAAAATGTGTATTTTTTATTTGTTACCGATAGTATAATTATTTTGAATATTTCTTAAATAATGTGTGAATTGAGGATATATAGAGAAAGTAATATAAATTATATTATAATATATAATTTTATAATAAATAAATATTTTTAATATAAAAAAAATATTTTAGATTGATATAAAAAATTTAAGGTAGATATAATATAATTTTTTTTTTCAATAACTGATAATTAAAAAAATATATAAATTCAAAATTAAAGTAAATATACTAAAAATATAAATTGATAGAGATAAGAGATTAAAATAATTTCTCAATTAAGAAAAAATATTAAAAGTAATTCTATAAAATGTATATTTAAAACGACTTATTATAATTTGACTTATATTTAATAAGGACTTATATTTCCTTTTTTTATGTTAATAAAATGTTTGATTTAGATATTTTGAAATTGTATTGAAATAGTCCAATTCCATCAAATCTAATAACTTGGACTCAACAACTTATTCCCTATAAGATATAATATATTTGCAAGATATAAAATATTCAGAAGATATAAGATATATCAATTGAGATACACTATGTAATCTGTTACAAAAATCATACTATAAATAAATGGTACCTATCAGATATACTCTCACTCTTAACCTAATTCTAAATCCTACCTACATTGTATATTGACTTGAGTGTCGGAGTGTAAATGTAGATACTCCTACATTGTCTTGAAGGAGTCAGGAGTGGACCGAGAAGGAGATTAGAGCAGACTGAGAAAGAGAGGAAGAGAAGCAGTAAAGAAGGTATTTGGTCCTTATAAGTACAAAGATTTAATTAAGATAAGATTTATTTATAAATTTTTTATTATCTTGGATTACAAAATACTCATTAAGAGTCTTATATGTTACAAACTCTTCTCCTTCTCTTTGTTTAATTTTTTTAGGTGATATTAATATTTTTTCAACCTTTTCTCTTCAAGGAAATATCATGATGCCATCACTTTGTTTTAGTGGTTGCGGTTTCTATGGTTCTAATAGCAATAACAATCTTTGTTCAAAGTGTTATGAAGATTATATCAAAGAAACTGATACCAAATCAAATGTTGATATAAAGTGTGAAAGAAAAAACAAGAATGGTCAAGTTTTTGTTTTTGAGAAGTCATCAAAGTTTCTCTCGCAAAAAATGAGACAACGTTTAAGAGCAAGAGAAAAAGGTGCAAGAGTTGCAACAAAAAGGGTGGAATATTAGGGTTTGATTGTTGTTACGGAGAAGATTGGAATATTAGGGCTTGAATATTGTTACGGGGAAGGTTGGAATAGTAAGGTTTTAATGTTGTTACGGGATTTGAATATTGTTACGAGGAAGGTTGGAATATTATAGTTTGTTAAATACATATATAATATCTATATGCAAAATAGATTTTAAGGAAATTGTTTATCAAATTTTGATTGAAAAAAATCATTTATGTATAGATATTATTTTTGAATTTATAGTTTTATTTTTTTTATTTTTCTTTTTTATTGTCTATCTAATCAATTGGACTCAAATATATAATTAAATATAAATATTAATATATTAAATTAAAAATATTATTATTTTTTTTAACTGGATTCAAATATATAATTAAGTATAAATATTAATATTATAAATTAAAAATATTATTATTCATTTTCTTAGTTAATAAATTACTTTTTTTAATATTTTTTTTGTATAGTATCACACATTTCACGTCTTTTTCAAGATTTGAAAAGATCATATAAAAACTTGCATGTAACACTTATAGTGCACTTACATTAACATTTATAATGTTTGTTAGTGGTATTATAATATGCTATATTTTTTATAAAAAAATATAGATAATTTAATTATTTCTTTGATTCAAACAATATATTTAATTATGTTTAGAAAATAAGATAATATATTGTATAAAAAAAAAGGAAAGTGGTTAAAGAAAAAAATAATGATAAGTTGTTAAAAATATATAACTAGAGGTTGTTAATATTTTAAAAAATGATGTGAGGTTGTTAATATTTTCAAAGATAATGTGAGGTAGATAATATTTTAAAAGATAATGTGAGATTGTTAATATTTTAAAAGATAATGTGAAATTGTTAATATTTTAAAAGATAATATGAAGTTGTTAATATTTTAAAAATTAATATGAGGTTGTTAATATTTTAAAAATTAATGTGAGGTTGTTAATATTTTAAAAGTTAATGTGAGGTTGCTAATATTTTAAAAGATAATGTGAGGTTATTAATATTTTAAAAGATAATATGAGGTTGTTAATATTCTAAAGGATAATATAGTGTGAGGTTGTTAATATTTTAAAGGATAATATCAGTTGGATTTGATCTATAAATCCAATTCTATTTATATAAATAGACATTAGATCTTCTCTATTTTACATCATCTCAAGGTATCGTGTATCGTCATTCGAGATAAGAAGGGGAATGAATAATGTCTAGTGAGTGCTTATAAGAGTTATGGATAGAAAAACAATCTCTGATCCTTAATCAAATTTTGTTTATTTTGAGACAAATAATATATTATAGTTATTTTAAATTAACCATAATTCTTTTGTAAAATTTTCAATGAATTATGATTTAATTTCAGATCATATTTATGAAAATTATGTTAATTAAGGTTTGAGTTTAAAATTATTATTGACATACATGATCACAAAAATATGTTCTCATAGGGATAAATTTTGTATCATTATAACTTTGAATAGTCTTTACCGGTTTGTGAAATTGGCGTTCAATCATGACAATAAATTATCGCAAATACATGAAAACTTCTTTCTTATCAATAAACACAAAAATCTAAACAACCCTTTAATTGTCATCAACAATAATTAAAAAATATTGAACACCATAAAAGTTAAAGTTCTATAGGGTCCCATAAATCACAGTGAATTAACTCAAAAATTTCAATTGCTTTATTTTAGCTAGTAGGAAAACTTTCCCTTAAATATTTTCCGCGAAAACAAATATCTTACACTTGGTTAGATGATTTATTTATTCTACCAAAATCAATCTTAAACAATATGTTAATGACTTTATTAGAAGGGTGCCCCAACCTTTTATGTCACACTTCACAAGAAGTTTTTGTTGATGATGTCTTCATGGCTACTATTGTGACCATTTTTCCAAGATAATATCTTCGCCTATTCCAATCAATGTCCTCGAATTGTGGTCCTAGATGACAAAAAAAAGTGTCAATAAAGTAAATAACACAATCTGACTCATTAATGAATTGAGACATCAAAATGAAATTGCAAGTTAAGGATAACACGTAAAGGACATTAGTCAATGTTAAAGTGTCACTAAGTAACATTGTGCATTCCTTTGTAACTATTGTGTTCACCATTTGGAAGACCTACCAAACACTCTACAATTTTTTTAATATCAATGAGACATGCTAATTTTCTAGTCATGTGATGTGAGATCCTTATGTCAAGAATCCATATAAAGGAGTGCACTTACAATTCAATTTTTCAGTGGCTCCCACTCTAATATTGTTCAAAAGACTCATTATTGTTTTCCATTGCTAACCTGTGATACCTTTAACAACATATAGACCATAATTTGAAATCCCATTAAATTCCTTTACTTTAGATAAATTTACTTGCGCAGTATGAGCTTTGAAAATTCTACGTCCTTTGCCAAGTTGTGTGCCTTTTTGTCATCAATTTCGTTTTCTTATTCGACAAGTTCGATCCTCCACTAGTAGCCTATGATATGAAAATAGTTATCTGAGTCATGTCGAGAACAATAACAATAACAATGAGCATACATGACATTTTTGTCCTTTACTATTTTTACTTTTATTACGAATGTCAACGCATTGTCACATTCCTCTTTGTTACGAGAGATAGTGTACATATGTTCTTCTTATACCAATGTGGAGTATATTTTGTTTAAAAGAAACAATGGATCTCATGTATGAAGATTTGGTCGAATCGTCCCATACACAACATTGTCCAATCCCATAAAAAAAACTGATATGTTGAAAATCCTACATCGCCTAATGATATGGTCAAATTAATATATATTAAATGAGTAGAAATCTTATCTCATAAGTAGATTTTATGAAACTACCCCTCACCCACAAATGTCTAGTCCTACCTTCGATTTAAGGAATCTCTATGTGAAGGGATGTGTATATTTAAATATATTCATATTTAAAATAAATATTCTGAATTATATATTTGTATATTTATTATTTAGGTATAATGTTTTTTTTCATATTTTATGTTGATAAAATATTTGATATGTTATAATTTAATTAAGAAAGATTCATTTATAAAATTTTTATTATTTTATATTATATATAGTTTTTAAGCGTCTGAATTATTATAATTTTTTTATTTTATTTAACTTTATTAGGTGATGTTAATATTTATTTAGATTTTTCTTTTAAATAAAATAACATAGTTCCATTACTCTGTGTTAATAGATGTGATTTTTATAATTGTGCTAATAACAACAAACTTTATTCAAAGTTTTATACAAATTATTGAAAAAAAAAACACTAAATCAAATAAATGTTTTAATCTTAAATATGAAAAAAAAATCAAATTTATATTTTTGAAAAATCATCATATATTCCAAGGTCAATAATATTTTAAATATAAAATTATCTTAACGGACATATAATAAAAATAAAAATTATCTATAAAGAATGAAAATAATTAAAGAGTAAAAATATCATTCGTTATAATTTGATATTAAAATAAATCAACATTTTAATAGTAGATAACTGTTAGTACAAAATTTAAGAAAAAAAATTATGTTAAAAATATTTTATAAAATCATTACACTCCTTTAAAAGAAAAATAGAGATTATACTTTAACTTTTTTAAGAAAATAATTTTTTCAAGGTGAATATTCTCTTGTTCAGCTATGTTTGGGTGGGAATGATTTTTTTTGTGGTTGTGGTTGTAACTTGTAATCATGATAAATTGTTTGTAATCATTGTCTCTTACAAGAATAATTTAGAAAAAATAAATTACACTGATTATATTTTCCGTAAATAATTATAAAACTATTTTCTATTTTTATATTTGTTAATTTTACTCAACTTGTTTTCACATTTGAACAAAAAGCAGTAAATATATTTATATATACATCTAAATGAAAAATATAAAAGTTTAAATGTAAATAAAAAATGTATTAGACATGAAATAAATAAAAATTCAAAGTACATTAAATACTTTGAATTCAAAATAAATTTTATATATAATTAATTTGAATTCAAATGACGAATAATGGGAAGTAGGCTAAAAAATATATATATAAAAAAAAAATGTCCAAAATTAATTACAATTAATTAATGTTTTTAAGGTTAAGTCCAAGTAACCAAGTGTAACAGTTAGTAAACGTTTTGTGGACACAACAATTACAATGCTGCAAATATCCAACTTTTGTGGACATAATTATGCATAGTGTTCCAGTTGTGAAACTTTACTTATAAGATGCTTGATTTAACAGGGCACCAAAGCAATTCACATTTCAATAATGCACACACATGAATTTTGGAAAATCATATGAACTAAAAGCTAAGTGAATGAAGATAACAATGAAAGATAATTATATTTATTAGAAATTTCACATAACTTAATGATTAAATTAATATATATAACTAGGATAAATCTTATCTCATAAATTTACTTTAGTTAACATTGAAAATAAAATCTCATAGAAATTCAACTGGCTCAATTTCCATCTATTTCAGTTCCTCACAAACTCATCAATTTCCATCTATGCTGGTGCTCTTGGGGACATTGATCAGTAATTTAAGTATATTCAAGGCTAAAAAAGACAAGTAAAACTAGCAAGAAAAAGTAATTGTGTATGTTTTTGCTTTATTTTCCCACAAGTGGAGAATTTTGTCTTTTAGCCTTTAAGAGAGAGAGCAATCACTATTATTTGAATATTTTTCATATATGATTTGTTGATTTTTCTTTATCTTTATCTAACTTTCATGTGCCAAATTGCAGTTTGGTATGTGAACAGCTCTGGCAACCCTTTGTGGGCAAGCTTTTGGAGCAGGGCAAATTCAATCTACTTGTATTTATGTTCAAAGGTCATGGATTATACTTACTTCCACTTGTACAATCCTCTTCAATTTTTATATGTGCCAAACCAATCTTAAAGTTGCTAGTCCAAGATGAAGGAATAGCTGATCTTGCTGCCACATATTCCATACAAGTGATACCCCACATGACCCTGAGATTTCTTCAGGCCCAGAGGAAGGTTAAAGTTATTATGTGCATAGCATTTGTGGTTTTGCTCATACAAAATGGGTTGCTTTACATGTTCATAAATGTATTTGGTTGGGACTTTGGTTGTGTATGCCATTGAATGGAAAAGAAGAATCGAGTGTATTTTCTTGAATTGCATTTAGGGATTTGCGGAAATTTTCTAAGTTAAACCTGTGAATCAAAATTTAAGTATATTAATAAACGGTTAAATTTAAACTTAATAATTTTATTAATCTGATTATGATATAATGTAAAAAATAATTATATATAATACTTAATTTAATTTTAAAATTGATTTAAAAGATAAAATTTATATCTTATTTATATATTATAATTTTGTCTTATTATAAGATTTTTTAATAATATTTTTTTAATGAATAATTTTAGTAAATATAGAATTTCTTAATAATATTATTTTAATGAGAGTTGTTTTCTTCACCAAAGAAGATTTCGCCATCATCTTTACCAACAGTAAGGATATGATACTACCTGTTGCTGATTCACAGGTAATGTCAGGTGAATGTTTGCTGTGTCTAACAACTTCAAAATGTTCATTCTATAACACAGATTAATTCAATTTTAATATATATATTTTTATATATATTTTGCATGTTTGCTGTGTCGGACAACTTCAAAAAGTTCATTCTATAATACAGATTAATTCAATTTCAATATATATATTTTTTTATATATTTGCATAGGTGTGGCCGTTGGAAGTGGATGGCAAGTGATGGTTGCTTACATAAATTGTGTTTGCAGTTGCAGTTATGGTCACTATTGTGGTTGCTGATATGATGCAGATGATAATAGTTACAACGTGAAATTATTATATATTTATGTCAAACATTAATAAAAAGAATTATACTATTATTCTAATTATTGGTATATCTTTTTATAATTAAAATTCACATTGTAATTGTTAGTTGCAGACAGTTTCAAAATTATGGTTGCAGACTGTAGTTTAAAATCATGAACTTGTCTCTTTTTTTTTTGAAAAAGCACCACGGTTTAGCCAATAAATTGCTATGTTTATTCTCCTTTTCTATCAATTACGATTTTTCTTTCCTTCAAAATTACACGTATATGGTTTGTGATCTGGGTCTCTTGGGAGGTACAATGTGCGGCAGTATTTTATTTCGGTGTTTATTATTTTAACTTTTTTATAAAAAGAGTGCAATATTTTATAAATAAAACATTCTACAATCTTTTTTTTTTTTTTTACTTTTTTAATATATAAGAAAAAAATTAAAAAAAAATTAAATTATTTTAATAGTTATATTTTCTTATTTGAATGGGAGAA
This sequence comes from Macrotyloma uniflorum, assembly GCA_016859785.1. Lineage (NCBI taxonomy): Eukaryota > Viridiplantae > Streptophyta > Magnoliopsida > Fabales > Fabaceae > Macrotyloma > Macrotyloma uniflorum. The sequence continues at coordinate 113,598 of BDMB01000129.1, forward strand.
TGGTATTATTTTCTTGAATTTGTGGAAAGCGATATTATCATTTTTTTTCTTTAATAAAATTATATTATTATTTATTAGTAATTATGTTTTTGTTTTCATTTTTTATTTTAATTATGAATTCTTATATTATTATATCAAAGTCATGATTACTTTTTATGAAACAGAAGAATATAAAGTAGGTGAAATTTTAAGTTTATGAATTTAAAATAATTTTTTATTAAATTTTAGACAAATGTATCAGATTATAATAAAATACAATATATATCTATATATATATATATATGATTTTTTTAAAGTTTTGAATTAATAATTTCTTATTTTTAGTCTCCTATGTTAGGAAGTTAACAAGGAAAGCATTGTAAAGTAACATTACAATAACAGCTTTAATATGAATGAAAACAAATTGTCAATCACCTCACCTTTCACTTTAATTTGTGTAGATATTGTTGTATTCTTGTACTAAAACATTTTTGGACAAAAATAATTTCAAGTCCAATCTTTGTGGACCCGCAAATCCTCCACAAATTCATAGCATACTCAATTAATTTCAGTATCATCGTTTTGAGAGGTTTTGTTTTGGTGAATATTTTCATTCAAAAGAAGCCTCGCCATAATTATCATACCTAAAATATCTATTTATTTTAATATAGATAAATATAAATATTATTTTATTATATTTTTCTTTCTAAATTTTAAAAAAAAATTAATACAAATATTTAATATTATATATTTATTTTCATGTCTAATTTACTTCTTTTCCATAAAAGAATCACCACCTACTCTATTATCTACTCATGTGTAAAAAAATATGATCATATATGAAGTTCACAAACACACAAAAGAGAACAAAAAAGAATAAGTTAGTGAATAATAAGATAAATCGTAAGAAATTCATATCATAAAATCATTCAATAGTAAGCATAAAACATACAAGTGTAAGGGTTTACCTAAGGCTTTACACATAATAAAATTCACACATCACAAATAAGAATGATACCTTCCGGAAGACCGTATGGAACTCGAACATTTAAGACTAGCACCTGATGTATCAAAACATGGACCACAGGTCTTGTAACAACTGACTAATTGAGTCTGTTTCACCCCAGCATCATTCATGTATCAAAGTAGGACCACGGGTCTTTTCACGACCGACTAACTAAGTCTGTTTCACCTCAGTGCCCCCTCACTACTCATAAGCAACATACATCAAGGTAGTCTCATCTAGTTGTCTTTTCAGAGTAACTGACGGAACCTCCATCGACCTCTCACCACATGTAGTTTGAGTCTATATGACTTTGATCTACATTGAGATCTGGATACCTTATAACATATCCTTAAATCCATACACACTAAACTATCACATGCCACATTTCTTTCACATCATAATAAACTTCTCCTCAATATGAACTATACAGCCTCATGCCCATTTCATGCTCATCATTTTAAATTCACAAATCACTAATCATCATTCATAACCTCACACCATTCTCATATATATACATATTCATACCTTCACAACTTAAATTGAACAACATTTCATATCTTGGCACTACTAGAAAAAGGTTTTTTTTACGTCGGTTAAATTGGACATTTAACGTCGAAAAACGAGGCGACGTTGAATCAGGCGACGTTAAATTTAACGTCGGTTATTTTAATAACCGACGTTATATAGTAAACTTTTAACGTCGGTTACTAAAATAACCGACGTTAAAATTTTATTATATTAGCGTTTTTAGCATAGGGTTTCAGCTTCATAAGGTTCTTGAGAGGATTCTTCTTCAGAGTAGCACGCTTAACCTCCACAGGTCCAGTTTCTCAAATGTAGACTTGGTCCAAACAATAAACCTCCCAAGGTGGCCACCGGGTGCAAGCTTCAAAAGGTTAAGCCTATCAACATTTGCCACCTCAACGCCGGGAATGTTCCTGAACGCTTTAACGCTTTAACAATGTCAGGGAGAATGGGAGCCTTCATGACATCAGGAAGAGGGATAGTGGGGGTTTCATCGCCCTCTAGTGTTTGAACGGAGACGAGAGGCCTTGCTGCTACTGCTGCACTTGGGAACCCACTCTAAAAAAGTTAGCTATTAAGAAGGCAGAACCAAACACAAACGAAATGAACAACAAAATGCTCCAGTTTTACTTTGAAAAATCATGGCTCATACAAAAAGAAAAACAGAGGCAAAAACGAGAAAATGAACAACGAAAATAAAAACAGAGGCAAAAAAGAAAAAATGAACAACGAAAATAAAAGTTACCTCTGATTAGAGAGACAGAGCGAAATAGAGAGAGAGAGAGAGCGAAAGAGGGAAAAATGGCAGCAGAAGTCGCGATAGAGGAAGATAGGAGAAGCGCGCATGACTATTATGTCGGTTAAATAAATAACCGACGTTGTTATGTAATTTTATTTACAACTTTGTCCCCGCATGTAAAACAACATTAGTTATATTTATAACCGACGTTATTTGATGTCGTTGAATCTCATTATTGTAGTAGTGTGGGTTGTACTTATTATTTTTGCATGGAATAAAAGCTAATAAATAGCTAACATCTGAGGCTTCAACTTTCATAAAGATCACTCTCCCAATTTCTCAATAGAAACATGGTAGAATGAGATAGAAATCATGAAACAAAACATCTCCTATCTCAATTAGAATCCACTCGTTTTTAATCCAATTTGATTTATATATCCCACTAGCAAACCACATAAAATTAAACTTCAATCTCAACATTCATCCAAGTATATTCCGAATATCAATACTACATTTAGGCAATCAATAAGCAATTTCAAAAACTCAAAATCTCAACATCACAATGACCATTCAACATTTCATTCAATGCACCAATCCCATCAATACAACCAGATTTACAAATTTCAGGACATGTAGTTTATACACCAGTATCAAATCAAGGTTCCAATCATCAATTTCAAACATTCCACACATATTCAATTTCATTATCTCAATAAATGCAATTTTTTTATCAAACACAACCACACTAAAAAGAAGAATATTGTAGCAACAATTACTCCCAATTTGGGCACCAATACAGAAGACTTTCACCCTAAATTTGGCAACAACAAATTCAATCCAAGCTACAATATCCAATAACATATAACCCACAACTTAAAAAAAGATCTCTAGAAATTAGTTAGTTTCCCTTACCTATTTTGGTTCCAAAATGCCTCTTTCTCAAATCCACAGGCAAAGTTCCGAATGCTCTAACTAACTATCCAAACACCTGTTTCACAATCCAAACACACCACTAAGAACCTAAGCTAGCATAAAGTGATCTGGAGGAAGAAAATAGAACATGCAAATAGGTTTGGTCCACATGCAACTCCAAGGACAGTTTGGCAAAAAGGGATTTTGGGTAAGAAAAACTTACTCAAATCAAAGTTTCAATCGGTTAAAAATGATCTACTCTTCACAAGCTTCAGTTTGATACCCTTGGATCTTGGAAAGGATGAAGGATGATAGAGAAATGTTAGAGAGAAGATAAAGGGTTTAAAGAGAAAAGAGTTTTAAAAAGATAATGATTTTAAAATAATGAAGATTAAAAGACTTAATTTTTTTATTTATAGTCCTTTTTAAAATTTTACTAAATACTTTTACCATTCACCACTTAACTCACTATCTCTCTAAATTAACTCACACTGGGTTCTTACATCATCTAACATCAATATTTTACTTTCATGTGTGTTTGGAAGTTTATATTAAATTTCACTATTTGTCGGCAAAATGCATGAATACTGTCCAGGACTTGTTTGGAAAATTTGTTCTAAGTACTTATAATAAAATAAAAGTAAAAATTAACTTTTTCATAAATTAAATTATTTAATTTATGAAAAATATTTTTTATTAACTTCTTTAACATTTGATTTTAAATTATTGGTAAATTAATTTTAATTGAAAAATAAATAAATAAATTTCATTTTTTTCTTTTTATTCTTTTGTTGTAAGATGGTTTATAAATGATTTTTTTTATATTTAGAAGTACACATATTACATATTATCGTTATATGTGTTTATTTATTTTATTAAATTCAATATGGAAGTAGGTAATAAAAATATATGTATTTTATATTTATATCTCTATTTATATATTATTAATAAATATTATAAAATATGAAACATTTAAATATATAAAATATTTTAATTTATAATTTGAAAATAATTTTTTTATAAAATTCATAATAAAAAAATAGTTATAAAATTATTTTAATTTTTGAAGTTACTATTTAACTTTTATCTTCATTTATCTTCATTGTTATTTACTCCCTTGTCAAAATATGATAATCACAATATCAAAAAAATTATAAACATAAGCTATTCAAAAAAATATAGAATTCACATAAATGTCATGAAGAAGACAAAGAAGTAGAAAAGAGAAAAATGAGAAAGGCTAAGAGTGGAAGAAGAGAATTTTAATATGTGATTTATGCATATAGTAGCTAGTACATGAGGGTTAATATAACAAGTAATTAGAAGAAGTAAGGTGCATCGAGTGCAATAGGAAGGAATGCTACAGTAACTGAATTCGAACAGGGTATAACAAATGTGTTGGTTGGTTAAAAATCAATGATATTTATCAGCTCCCCGTAACCTGGGAGTATATATCCAACATCCTCAACTTGGAACAAATATCATGGAACTATGCTAGCGGTAGTGGCTTTGTAAGGATATCAACAGTTTGAAGCGAAGAAGAGATTGGAATCAACTTGATTAATCCTTTAGTGACTTTGTTGCGAATAATGTGGCAGTCAATTTCGATGTGTTTGGTGCGTTCATGGAAGACTTGATTGGAGGCGATTTGAACTGTTGATTGATTGTCACAATATAGTAAAGCCAGATTAATATATGAGATACGAAGGTCACGAAGGATGTATGTTATCCACTGAATTTCACAAGTTGTAGCAGTTAGGCCACAATATTCTACTTCGGATCAACTTCTCAATATCGTAGATTGCTTCTTTAATATCCAAGATATTAGATTTTCACCAATATAGATTGTATAACCGGTCACAGACTTTCGAGTGATGACACAACTTGCTCAATTAGAATTAGTAAAACATTTTAATTGAAGATGATTATTTTTGGATAGAAATATGCCAGATCCTGGGGAATATTTAAGATAACGAAGGATACAATATGCGGCTTGTTTATTATTACTGGTAGGCTCCGAGACAAACTGGCTAAGGTGATTGATTGCATATCTAATATCGGGTCTAATATTCGTAAGGTATATTAATTGTCTGTATGAAGAAGATTTTTCCTGATTCAATTTTTTTGGATGTTTGCTATGCTCCTTTGTAGGTTTAGTCATTGGTGTTGGAGCTTGAGCGTATGCAAGCATTCTTGTTTCTTGAAGAAGGTCCATAACATATTTTCGTTGGCAAAGATGGATTCCACTATTTTTTTCGTGCAATCTTGATTCCAAGGAAATAAGTGAGGTCGCCCAGATTTTTTATTTGAAAGTTGGTATGTAGAAGATTTATGATGCTTGTTGTTTCCTTGATGTCATTACCAGCGAAAATTTTATCATCAACATAAATCTATAGGGCAGTAGTGAGGTTGTTAGAAACAATGAATGAGTTCATGTGGCCTATGCAACACAAAGAAAGAATAAGACTAGAGATATGTGTTCTGACCAATGCTACAGTTGCAAAGGATTTGGAGGTCATGTTGTAAAGGATTGCCCACAAAAGTTCTGTAATTAACTGCAAACGTTGAGGGCATCTTATCACAACTTGTTCAATTCGTCCTAAAAATAAGCACAAAACTACTTATCACGCCTCTGTTGATGCTTCTAGTCTTGCTACATTGCCTACTTCAACTTCTGTTCCTGCACCTCCTACAAACACACTTATCCCTAAAATGGTACAACAAATGATTATGTCCCCATTTTCTACCTTTGGTCTCTCAGGTAACCCTCACTTTTCTTCTCAACCTTGGTACCTAGATTCTGGAGCATCTAATCATATGACAAATTCTTCTATGTCTTTATCCAATGTGAAAAATTATGATGGTAATCAGCAAATTCACACAATTAATGGAAACTCTTTACCTATTAGTGTTATTGGTGATATTTCTTCTTCTTAGACTACTGTTATTGTGTCTCCCAGTCTCTTCACAAATCTTATATCTATTGGCCAATTAGTTGGTCATGATTGTAATGTCCAATTTTCTTGTTTTGGTTGTGTTGTGCAAGATCAAGTGTTCGGGAAGATCATCCTGAAGGTACCTAAAGTAGGACGATTCTTTCCGTTATGCTTATCTACTTCCACAAATTGTCATATTTTTTCTTTAGTTTCTCTAGTTTGTATTGATGATACACAAATGAATAAAATGTGACATAATCGTTTAGGTCATCCAAGTTTTCAAGTACTTAGTACCTAGTTCAAATCTGGTTCCTTAGGCAATAAAAATTCTTCTATTTCTTTTGATTGCAGCTCCCGAGTCTTTCATGGCAAATGACTCGCTCAATTGCTTCTTTAACCTGTCAATTCTGGAAATATTTTTTCCAACAATAAGTATGTCATCAACATATAACAACAAGGTAACAAAGTCATCATCAGAGAACTTTCTAACAAAGACACAATGATCAGAGGTAGTCCTTTTGTAATCTTGATCACACATAAATGACTCAAACTTCTTGTACCACACTGTCTTGGAGCCTGCTTTAAACCGTATAGTCTACACACATAATGTTCCTTACCTTCAACATGAAAACCATCGGGTTGTTTCATGTAGATCTCTTCCTCCAAATTACCATGAAGGAAAGTTGTCTTCACATCCATCTACTCAACCTCCAAATCAAAGGTAGCAGTTAAACTCAACACAGTTCTAATGGATGCCATTTTCACTACAGGTGAGAAGATCTCATTGAAATCAACACTCTTTCTCTGTCTAAATCTTTTCACCACCAACCTGCCCTTGTACCTTGGAGATGTAGAATTAGCTTCTTGCTTCACCCTAAAAATCCACCTATTCTCTAAAGCTCTTTTGCCCTTAGGCAACTTTACCAAATCATAAGTGTGATTATCATGCAAAGATTCCATCTCATCTTGCATTGCATCCAGCCACTTTTGTTTTTCTTCACTTTCCAAAGCTTCTTCAAAACACTCAAGTTCTCCACCATTAGTCAAGGTTAAATACTCATCAAAAGAATACCTTGAAGAGAGTTTACTAAGCCTGTTAGACCTCCTCATAGGGACTTGTGGTAATTCAGGTGCAACATCATGATCATCATCATGTACCATATCATGTTCCTCTTAAGAATCATCAATTGGAACCTCTACACCATCTCCAACTTGTTAATCATCAATATCACCAAGTTGCTCATCATTTTGAGCATGGGACTCAACATTATCCAGATTGTGAACCAGTTTACCATTAATGAGATTATCATGTTTTTTGGGTCTAGTCTTCTCTACCTTGTTAACATCTTCAATGGTTTGGTTTTCGATGAACTACACATCACGGCTTCTAACAAGGTTCTTCTCAATAGGATCATAGAACGTATAGCCAAATTCATCCTGACCATAACCAATAAAGACACACTGTCTTGTCTTTGCATACAACTTGGATCTTTCATCCTTTGGGGCATAAACAAACGCCTTGCAACCAAAGACACGCAAATGATCATAATTAACATTCTTGCCAAACCAAATTTTGTCTGGCATCTCAGTATTCAAAGTAACTGCAGGACTAAGATTAATAACATGCACAGCTGCAAGCAATGCCTCTCCCTAAAAATGCTTAGGCCACTTTGCTTCAGAAAGCATACATCTAATTTTTTTCAATCAAATTTATATTCATCCTCTCTGCTAGACCATTTAATTGAGGAGTTTTAGGAGGAGTCTTTTCATGCCTGATACTTTGTTGCTTGTAATAAACATCAAATAATCCATAATAATCACCACCATTATCAATACGAATGCATTTCAACTTCTTGCCTAACTGCCTCTCAACCAAAGCATGAAATTCTTTAAAATTTTCAAACACTTGGTCCTTTCTCTATAGTGCATAGACCCATAACTTCCTTGAACAATCATCAATAAAAGTAACAAAGTAAAGTTCACCACTGAACGACTTTACCTTTAATGGACCACAAACATCAGAATGCACCAATTCAAGCAACTCTGACTTTCTTGAGGGAGGATGCTTCTTGAAGGATACTCTGGTTTATTTTCCAGCCATGCAATGAGAACATTTCTCCAACTCTGCACTCTTCAAATCCAAGAGTAAATCCTTTTTGGCTAAACAATTAAGCCCCTTTTCACTGATATGACCAAACCTTCGGTGCCACAAAGATGTCTCCATATACATAACATTCACACCGTCCTTAGCAACCAAAGCTTTAGTCCAATATAATTTAGAAATTTTCTCTCCTTTGGCCATAACCAAGTTACCTTTAGTGAGCTTCCATTTACCGGAACCAAAGTGATTATCATAACTAATATCGTCATGCAAATGCATAGAGATCAAGTTAAAACGAACATTTGGAGCATGCTTAACTCCTCTAAGTAACAACTGCACTCCCATGTTGGTTTGCAAGCAAATATTACCAACACCTACAACCTTTGACACACCATCATTACCCATCTTCAACACTCTAAAGTTACCAGAAGTGTAAGATGTGAAGAAATCCTTCCTCGGTGTAACATGCAGTGTAACACCATTATCAATTATCCACATGCTCTCATCAAATACAAGATTGATAGACTCATAGTCACGAAGAAGAAAAAGATCACCACTTGTAGTAGTAATAACACGATCATCATCATGATCATTCTCATCATGCTTGTCCTTCTTGCCTTTGTTTTTCTTTTTCCACTTAAAATAATATTTTTTAATGTGCCTAGTTTTCTTACAATAATGACACTCTAAATTCTTGTATCTTGACTTGGAGTTGTTCCTACTATTCTCTCTATCACCCTTCAGTTTCTTTTCGTAGCTTCTCCCCCTATTTTCTATGACCAACACATCAGACTGAGATGAAGAACCATGTGCCTTCCTTCTCATCTCTTCATTAAGAGCATCACTCTTTTCCATTTGAAAGGAAACAATGCCATTAGGAGCATAATTTGTAATTGAAACCCAAAATATCTCCCAAGACTCAGGTAGAGTATTCAACTGCCATAGTCCCCAAACTTCATCATCAAAATTGATACCCATTCCTGACATTTGCTCTAGGAGCCCTTGAAATTCATTTAGATGATTTGAATGGAAGAACTCTCTATGTACCTCAAATTCATTAAGCAATTCAATAAATACAATTTATTATTGCCTAACTTAGAAGCATACAAAGACTCAATCTTCTCCCATAAAGTTCTAGCATTTATCTCATTAGCAATGTGATTATAAACATTGTCTTCTACGTATTGTCGAATAAAGCCACACACCTGTTGATCCTCAAATTCTCATTCTTCATCAGACATAGATACTGGCTTCTGAGTAGCAAACACTAGAAGATGCAATTTCTTCACAAACAACAAGTCTTTCATCTTGTCTTTCCATAAATGATAATTTGTACCATTTAGAGCATTCATCTTTGTATTTGCCTCCATCATTCAAGCAAGTAAATATAGCCCCAAACCTAGAGTTCGGATACCACTGTGATGGGGGAAAACAATAATAACAACCAAAGATGCAGTGAAAATAATTTTTCCAAACTTGCAAGCATCTATGAGGAGCAACAACAATAGAAAATTGCTAGAAAATAAATAACAAAAGAAAACACCAATATTTTTAATGTGAGAAAACCCCCTCAATGTGAGAAGTAAAAATCCACAGGCACAAGTCAGTCAATCAAGCTCCACTAAGATCAAATAAGGGTACAAGAGAGTCAAATCAAACTCACAAATAAGTGTCTACAATCATCCAATACAGCAAAACAATAATGCTCTCAAATTTGAAAAATAAAGAAAGAGAAACCTAAAAAAAATGAAGCAACAGTGCGTGACTGATAACTCTAACCACAGACCTCCAATTGACAATCCCAACGGTCAAACTGAAGAACCACCTCCCACAAGCCTACTGTCAAAATTTCAGCATGACCCAACTGTGAACGAAGCGGTAATCATAATTTTACCGAGACTGCTTTGTAAATGTGGCAAACTATATCCTCTCCTTTTTCTCTTTCAAAAGATGGCGAAATTAATCTTGTATTTTATGTACTCTACTCTTTGTATCTCCTATAAGTCTCCTCTCCAATTAGGTTAAATAGGATAAAATGACTTAACTCAATTGAACTTTTTAAACACATAGTTGGGAGTCCAACCCAACATTTTTTTGACAATATAATATATAACACTTCTTGATTTTCTCATTTACACCATTTGAAGGTGGTTCTACAAATTCAAAGGAAGTATCAATTATATGTTAAGTTATTGAAATGTTCTTTTAGGTTGCTACAAATAGAATAGGTCACACGACCTTAGGTAGAGGGGTTGACAATGAATGCTTTCAAAGTTACAGTTGTGTTAGCTTGGCCACAACCTATAACTCTAAAACACTACGTGGATTTTTGGAACTCAGAATATTATAGGAAATTCACCTAGGGATATGCCTCAATCTATTAGAATAATGAATAATTTATGTTATTATTAGAATAATGAATAATTGTTGTTATTATTTAGCATTACCCTTCCACATTTACAACCCTAATCCTCTTATTTTCATTGATTTTTTTTCTGCTAATTTCATTAATGGCGAATTCCAACAATATTCCCAATCATCTTCATCTTGTAAATCTTACAAATTCTCTTTTTCTTCATCCCGAAGAAAATCCCGTTTTCATTCTCGTTACTCTACTCCTTTCTGAAAATAATTTCTAACAATGAAAGCATGATATGCTCGTTTCCCTCAAAACCAAGAATAATGAGTAATTTGTTCTTAAAATCTTATCATGTCCTTCGTCAACGGATTTTTTCTTTATACTTGAAATAATAAATGTATTTTATTAAAGACAAATACATTTATTATATTTATTGATTTAAGCCAAATAATCTTAAGAAAAACAGGTAAAAAGTAACAAGAGTTTTAAGAAATAAACATTCTTCTTTCTCAGGTAACATTTTCCATGGCATCCGAGTGGAGGTTGCTGATTCTCCATATTCTCATGCGGTGAGCTGCTCGCTCCACCTGCAATCATATTCCTCATAAATTACACTAGACATTCAAACAATAATAATGGCCTGTGCTAGAAATCACTTTGGCATTGAAGCATAGATTGACTTGTGATTGCATTAAATTGCATATTACACCAGAAAAGATTTCGAACTTTGTAGAAAACAAACAAAAAAACATTATTTTCATCTCTTAATAAGTCACAGATATATTTTGCTAATGATATTATACTATAAAGCCATACCTGTACCTCTAATAAAATCATCAAATCAGACATATATCGTTCACAATTCAAATTTTTTTTGACAGGGCTAAGATGATGATAGACCAGAGCGGAACCAAGAATTTTAGGTGAAGGGATCAGACCGAATTGGACCGAACCGGACCGATCGGTCCGGTTTAGACCAAACCGGAGTAATTAAAAAAAATTAATATATATACATTAAAATTAATTATCATATAAAAATAAATATAATCAATAAAATTATTAATAAATTATAAATAATTTATATATATTTAAAATTAACATAAATAATTATATATAAGATTGAATATATATATATATATATGATACATTTTATTTTTTTAACTGTACTCGACAATGTTTCACGTTATAAAAATCATCAATTATCACATCTGTATTAAACTTTGCATCAATCTTCTTTTCAAGGTAAACAATCATGCAATCAGTAAGAAAATTATCTTCCATCCTATTCCGAAACCTTGTTTTAATAATCTTCATAGCAGAAAATGCACATTTTGTTGTTGCCGTAAATAGTGAACAAAAATAATAAAGAAAGAATTTTTCTTACCTTGTTTCTTCCCTATAAGAAAAATATAATGGACGTCTTATTTACTTTAATTTTGAATTTCTTAATTTTTAGTTTCTAATACTCTACAATTTTTTAATATATATATATATATATATAATATATAAGATTATTTTGATATCTTTTGATTTTTTTTAGTTGATGATATTTGTTAAAATGATATATAGTACTAATATAAAAACTTATTTTTTTAATAATAGATAAAATATTTTATTTTATATATAATATTATATATTAGATTATTTTAAATTTGATTTTGAATTTCTTAACTTTTAGTTTCTAATACTCTATCATTTTCTAATATATATATATATATATATATATATATATATATAATATAAAAGATTATTTTGATGTCTTTTGATTTTTTTTAATTGATGATATTTATTAAAATGATATATAATATAAATATAAAAACTTATCTTTTTAATAATAGATAAAATATTATCTTTTATATATTTGATTATTTTTAATTAAAGATATTCTATTTTAATTTAATTTATATATAATATTTTTATATCATGTTATGAGATAATGTATTTCATAATTTAATTATAATTTTATATAATAATAAAAAAATTTAAAATATTAGAAGAATAAAGATAATATATTTCATAATTTAATTATAATTTTATATAATATTAAAAAAATCTAAAATGTTGAAAGTAATAGTCCGTAGTACCCTTGACTTCGCCCTGAAGATAGATATATATATATGTCGTGTCTGCAGTTCATGAATGTTAAAAGCAAAAACTTGTTAACAACTTAACTTATAGTATAATAATTACCACAATTAGCATACAAAACATCATTACAAAACTTTGAAAATAGGGCGGACGAGTCACGAGACTATATTCACTGCCCTCCATATTTTAGGTTTTATTTATTATTATATAAAATTAGTATATATAAATTAAATACAAATAAAATCTTTTTAATTTAAAATAATTAAATATATATAATTATATATGTATTTAAAATATTTTATTTATTATTAAAAAAATAATTTTTTTATTTATATAATATATTTTTTAATAAATATCATTAATTAAAAAAAATATAAAAATAATATTATATATATTAAAAAATGATAGAATATTAAAAATTAAAATATAAGAAATTTCAAAACAAAACAGATTGAATTATATTTTTTTTGTAACGAAAAAATAAAGTAAGAAAAATCATTTTTTTTTATTATTTTTGTTATTATTATAGCATAGTAATATGTGTAATATAATTTTTTTATTTGTTATCAATTTGTTAATTTTTTTAATATTTTATGATGTTCTATTTTGATTTGATATTAAAATATTGAAAATTTTTAAGATATTTAAGGAGAGAATTATAAAATTATTTTTTAACATTTTGATACGTGATTCAAAAATATATTCACAAATTTATAATTATTCTGTGAATCAAATAAATGAAATTTGAAAAATCTATATAAAATTTGGATTATATCTCTAATTTAAATAATCATTTTCGTGAATTTTCAAACTATATGATTTTCTTATTGATTACATGATTACTTATGTTAAAAAAAAAATTACCCTAAAATTTAATATATAATTAATAATTATTATAATATAAAATATTTTCAAATATAATTAAAAAATTATATATATTAAATATATATTTGATCTTATATATAATTATTTATATTATTTTTAAATATATATAAATAATTTATAATTTATTAATATTTTATTTATTATATTTATTTTTATATTATAATTAATTTTAATATATATATATATACATTAATTAATTAATTCGATTCGTTATCTAAAATTCTTGTGTCTACCTTAAAATAGGTGCTAAAAAAATGTGTTTATTAAAAAAATTCTAAAGGGTTACCTCCTTAGACCAGTTGGTCTTCCAAATAATCACAAAGAGGACTAAAATCTGAAGAAGCCTGCCACACATTGTGCCTCCCCACAGACCCTAAGCCACAAAACCATTTAGGTGCGTAAATGGGGGAAAAGTATACTTTGACATTGAAGTAAAGAAACATTGGGCATGACAAGAACATACTTACCTTGACCCCCAAATGTTGATTTAAACCAAGGAAATATCCAATAGGGAGTCCTAGAATGTAATAGCATGCCAGGTTTATGTAACCAACCATAACTTGCCACCCACTCCCAATGGCCACACCTATGGACATGTCAAAAAATCATCAGAAATAGTTGTACTAATTGAAGAACAACCATGAGATGGGGACAAGATGTTACAGAATGAACTTTTCAAGCTGGCAAATGCAAATAATGACCTGACATCACATGTGAAGCACTATTGAGAGCCATTGATACTCCAAGAAGGTATGCTAAATCAGCAGAAGCTCGTATCATATCCTCACTGTTGGTAAAGATTTTGGCAAATTCTTGCTTACTCAACAAAATGACAGCCATGAAAAGAATTCCAAGAAGGAGAGACTCGGACATTGTGACATAGAAAGAGTATTTGGTTGCTCTTGGATGCGACATTCCAAGTGTATTGGAGACACGAATACTTGGAGGGCACAGAACAAAAAACCAATATAAGAATTAAAGAATCACATGAAAAATATACAATCAACCTCTTATTTTAATTTCCTTTCTAGTCGATAAAAATCCATATTTTGACGTAATATTGTATCCAATTGTAAGGTTACTCACCTTATGGCAGTAGTTATTCCAAGGAGCAGCATCGTGTGCCAACTCTGAACATTGAAGCTAAAAATACAGAAGTTTATATATGAGGAAAAACCAAGAAATGAAAGGAGTTAAATTGAATTCAGTGGAAGATGAAAAATCATAGAAAAAGTGTGTCTAGTTGATCGTCTTACCAAATTGAATAGGAACCAACAGCAATCACAGGATTGTCTAGTTGACCAGCAAGGAGAGTAATGCATGTACCAAACCATTGCTCTAAGCAACCCATTACAGATGATGCAAGGCTTAACTTAGCAAAGGCCCAAACATCCCTAAATGCCATCCAAGAAAATCCACTCCATTCTTTGTCCCAAACAATGGTATACACAACCAAAGCCAAAGCATACACCCACCCAGTGATGTTATTGGCCATGGCTAAGCCAGTTGTACCCCAACCATATACAGTTATGAAGATATACAGCAGCATATTTTGTATGAGTAAATCCACAAATGCAAAGCACATAACAATTTTAACCTTGCTCTGGCAATAAAGAAATATCTGGAAGGGAAATTCTACAGCACAGGAAAACATGTAGGGAATTACTTGCATAGAATACCTTCCTGCAAGATCAGCTATTTCTTTTTCTTGGCCAAGCAACCTTAAGATTGGTGTGGCATATATATAGATAGGCAAGAGGATTACACAAGTGGAAGTAAGTATAATCCATGACCTTTGAACATAAATACAAGTACTTTGCATTTGCCCTGCTCCAAAAGCTTGCCCACAGAGCGTTTTCAGTGCAGAAGACATACCGAACTGCAATTTTGTACATGAAAGTTAGATAGGGTAGAAAAAGAAATCAACAAAAGAAGAGGAAATAATTGTTCTTTCATATGTACTAAAACATGGAATTTTCCCATTTGCGAAAATGAAAAAGATTTGATTGTACACTTGTCTTTTGGCCATAAAGAGACTTAAAATACTCATTAAAGGATTTGGTAACTTCATCTTTCTGGTCTTTAGGAATCTAAAGAAGAAAAAGAAAAAAGCTTTTGCTGAAGAGAGACGTGAGACAGGTGCTAACCATCAAGTAAAAATAGATGGAACCGACCACACCTTGGTAAACAGAGAGAGAAGAGAGTTCAAGGTCTCCAAGATGACCAGCATAGATGGAAGTTGAGGACACTTTAAAAAAGTGAAACAGTGAAGTCAATGCCATTGGAAATGCTATTCTCCATATCTTCACTGTCTCTGTCCAAAAAACGAATTTAACATCTTTCAACCCTTTCAGTGCCAAGTAGTCAGGTTCTGAACTGAACTTTCGAGGTACTAATGGGGTCTCCATTTGAGGGGTTCTTCCCTTAACATTCATTCAGTTTCTGAGACAGAATTTTGTTATATAATTCCAAACTTACAAATGAACTCACAGTTACATCAAAGGAACCTCAAAATCATTACGACAGAAGTGGGGTATGAAAACTTAGTGGAGAATTATTTGTAGCTAAACAGTTGTTGGATTCACAAAAGCTTTGTAATTATCTGATATATGAATTTCTAATAGAAACGAAAATTAATTTTAATATCTATCCATAAGTGAGAGGTGATTTGCATCTTTTTTTTTTCATTCTAAGAGATGTATGGGAATGATAATTACAATGAATATTGAATATTTACATAAACTAAGAGTGTTAATTAGATTGGATGATCAGATTATTTAATCTGAGTTAAAGGAATCAAAATTGATTGAATTAAATTTTTTATTGGATTGAAATTTTTATGATTGAATTAAAGTACATCCAATCCAACATTATTCAATTTTTCATATATTAAATATAACCAGAAATTCAGAAGCCAAAGCTTTAGAATATTCCATTCTGCAATGGTCAAATCTTACCAACCCCACATAGCAATATAACAAGCTCAAAAAATTATTATAAAAATTAAATTAAAAAAACTATTACAAGAAACATTATATATTATGTACTAAAAAAAATTTATTATAGGAAATAAATTTTAAAAAATTATTATAAATATAATAATAATATATCACTATAAAAAAATAAATTTATTATCTATGAAATATTTTTTATAGAATTTTTTTTGAAAAAAAAATTAATTACCTATGGAGTATTTCTCACAGATTTATTTTTATAAAATTTTTTTATAAATTTATTTGTGGGAAATTTTATATAAATTTGTTTATGAAAAAAATTTTCATGAATTTGTTTGTGCGAAATTTTCTATGGATTTTTTGTGGAAAATTTCCTACTAGTTTTTTACCCACAAATTTCTCACTACCACAAATTTATAGGTAAAAGACTAGTAGGAAATTTCTCACAAAAAACCATAAAAAATTCATGGAAAACTTTTTCATAAACAAATTTATAAAAAATTTCCACAAAAATAAATGTAAAAAATATTCAATAAGTAATTAATTTTTTTTCTAAAAAAAAAATTTCGTGAAAATATTCTATGGTAATAATTTTTTTTAAATTATTAAAATATATAAATATTAAATATATAATTTATTTTTTAAAAATATTCTAAAAAGTTTAAAAATATTTTTTAAAAAGTATTTTAAAAATTATAATTTAATTCACTTATCCAATCAGATTAAAAATGGCTTAGATTAATTCCAAAAAAAAAAAATATATAAAAAACTAATTTAATCTATGTGTGCACCTTCTTAATAAAAATTAAGAATTAAAACTAAAAGTACAAGAGCTTATTAAGAAAAAAATGCTTTCAATTTTTACTTCATTAACCCATGTATTAAAAATGCTTTTCTATTTCATCTTTTTGAAGTTTCCACTGACAAAGGGAGAGTTTATTGTCTGCCACAATGCTCTCTCTCGCAGGTTCGCTGGTCTGAGCACAACATCATACACTCACATCAAAATCAATATTAAAATGAGATATAGATTTTTTTTTTTTAAGATATAACTTCATAGCCTATTATAATAATAAAATTATTATAAAAAATTATTATAATTATTTTATTATTATAATAGAATTGTAAAAAGAAAATGTAAACTTTAGTTCCATAATCATGTAGGTATTATTTTTAGTCACTGAATTCTTTTTTTTTTGTTAGAGACGAATATCAATCAGATTAATCTACTAATATTGTAATTATTATTAATTCAATAAATTTTCATAAAAAATAATATTAAATACAATTATTTCATATAAATCAACTTTATAATATTATAAGTGTAGAGTGGGAATTATATATATAATAGAATTATAGACATCTATGGTATGTTATTATGTTATGTTATGGATAGTATTGTAAGGATAAAATATTTTCGGAATAATTAGATAGATTATGAGTTTGTTTAGAAATGAAAAGATTATAAGAAATTTAATTTTTTTATCCTAATTTTTTATTTTTATATTTATTTTTAGAAAAATTTATCTTTGTGTTTTTTTAATTTTTTTTTTTAATTTTTATCTCTTTCAAGATACGAGAATTTTGGAAAAAAGAATGTGAAAAAGGTAAATTAATAATAAAATTTTATTTTGAGTAAGTTTTTGTTTCCTTCATTTTTAGAATATTTTTATCAAAATTTTAAAATAATAATTAAGATTAAAGAATAATTTTTTTTAGATTTTAATAATATAAATAGTTTTATATTTAGATTCTTTAGAGTGAAATAGAATATTTTTCATTCATTTTAATTGGGAAAAACTTTATTTAGATATAAGGAATATTAATTAAGTGTTTTCTTACATTATAAGTGTTTGATAAAATTATTATTACATGTGGAAGTATAAATTGAACGAATTAAATGATTTGTTGTGAAAATTATATTAGATGGAGTGAAAAATTATTTCACTCTAAAATTACGATCCTAATCTAACATATTTTCGTTGCGAATTTGGAAAAATAATTTTCATAAGAGTTGTAGCCTAAATGTTACTTAACTAATGACTTTTGTTTCAAGTATAAATAATATGTATGATTCAAGATATGAATTTTTTTTGTAATTAAAGATCAAACTGTCACAAAATTAATTTTTTTTTTAAATTATGAATCCTTTTTAGAATGCTTTTATTAGGAATTTAGAAAAGTAACATTCATCAAAGTTTTATCCTTGAATGTTAGGTAACCAATAGTCATGTTGTTAGAATGAGCAAAATGTTCTGAAAATTATTTTTACTTAAGAGAAAATATACTATTTTTTGGAAATTATTTAAGTTCTAAATTGAATTAAAATAATTTTTATATACGTGGATTATGATGGAAAATAATGAGATAAATGTTATATAATTGAATTGTTGATTACATATTCTGAGATTTGGTATTTCATTTTATGAAAATAAGATTGTAGTAAATTATTGAAGTTAAATATTTGTATAATATATTGGATGATGATATAAAATTTATTGAGTATTAAGTTATGCATTCTATATAATTGAGAAATTTGTGAAATATAACGTGAAACTGAGTTGTACTAACATGTTGAGATTTATGTATTATGATTTGTGATAAATTATAAAATAAGATTGGTGATGACGATGTGAATTATGTTTATGAATTGTGATTAAGGTCACAAGAATTGTGAAAATTGATGGCAATGGTGTGAATGAATTGTGATAACAATCGTGTTACGGAATTGTGATGATGATAATAGTGACAAAGAATTGTGATAATAACAGTTGTGCCAAAGAAATTATGATGGTAGGGAGTCAATAGAAATGGAAATGACATTAATTGATGTTAATGAGATTGATTTGATATGTTATATAATTTTTAGAATGGTTGTGTACTTTTTGTCCATGTAAGCTAGAGAGTTATCACATGGTACTATTTGCTATAACTTTAGTGTACATATGGAAATCTAAAGATATCAAATGAGGTATCTAGACTTTAATGGTATTTTTGTCACGTAGATAGGAGTATAATGTGGTGACAAGTCAATGGAGGTTCCTACTACATTTATTACTAGGTGAATTAAGCCATCAATTCTTTGGTAGATGTAAGTGCGAGATCACCCTAACATGTTGATACTAGGAAAAAGAAATAGGCAGGAAAATCCGAAGGTGAAAAAGACCCTTAAGGTTTATCTATGTTTCGGTAACCAAAGAAACATGTTTAGGTGCTAGCCTTAGAGGTCAATAATTCTATATAATTTTTCAGAAGAGTCTGTCTAGAATATTAGGTGTATGTGGATGAGTAAGTGAGATGAATGCATGTGATTGAGTACGACTATAATTGTTTGAATACCTAAATTTGTTTAGATAAATGGCTGTGAGGATAAACTTATGAATTATATATATATATATATATTGGTTTTGTTTATATTAGCTTACTCTTACTATTTGTGATAAATATCACTAGTTTTTAACCCAACCAACACACTCTATTACACCCTGTTTACCGAATTCAATTATTGCAGCATTCATTGTTGTTGCACTTGATGCACCTTACTTCTTCTAA
This sequence comes from Macrotyloma uniflorum, assembly GCA_016859785.1. Lineage (NCBI taxonomy): Eukaryota > Viridiplantae > Streptophyta > Magnoliopsida > Fabales > Fabaceae > Macrotyloma > Macrotyloma uniflorum. The sequence goes on from BDMB01000129.1 coordinate 133,634, forward strand.
TTACTTGTTATATTAACCCTCATGTACTAATTACTATATGTATAAATCACAGATTAAATTTCTCTTCTCCCGCTCTCAATTTTTCTCCTTTTTCTCTCTTGTGCTTCTTCGTCTTCTTCATGGTAGTTATGCGAATTTCATATTTTATGAATATGGTATCAAAGCTCTTCATTTGAAGAGCTTTGTTGCACACTCTATGACTGGGTTTCAAGAACTTTTCCATCTTGCTAAGATTCGTCCACCATGGCAGAAGAACAACCATTCAATAACTATCTCTATCTCCATCCAAGCGAGAATCCAACGAGTGCTCTAGTCTCACCCGTTCTTGATTCAACCAACTATCATTCATGGAGTAGATCCATGATCACCGCCCTAAGTGTCAAGAACAAGATAGAATTCATCCAAGGAAACATCCTATAACCATCCAAGAACGATGTCAAATTCTTCGCTTGGAACAAGTGCAACAACATGGTTGTCTCATGGCTTGCTCATTCTTTCTCTCCTACAATTCGCCAAAGCATAATCTAGATGGACATAGCCGCAGATATCTAGAATGATCCTAAAGTCAAATACTCATAGAGTGATCTCCTTCGTGTATCAGATTTGAAAATGGAAGTTGCTTTTCTACATCAAGGAGACTTGTCTATTATAGAATATTTCACAAAACTTCGTTTATTATGGGATGAATTCAAGAATTTAAGGCCTGACCCAATCTGGATTTGTCAAATGAAATGCTCTTATTCGGTGACCGACATAATCACCCAAAGAAAGCATGAAGATCAAGTCATGCAGTTTCTTCAAGGACTCAATGAACAATACAACAATATTAAGTCACATGTGTTGTTAATGGACTCGATCCCACCCATCATCAAGATCTTTGCTTTTGTAACACAGAAAGAAAGGACTTAATAGTAATCTCTTTATTGGCACAACCAAGAACATCAACCTCAATTTCAATACCAAGCAAGGTAATTCTGCTACTACTTGTTCCTTTTGTAGGAAAAATAGCCACACTAAAGCTATTTGCTACAGAAAACATGGTTTTCACTCCAATTAAGAAAATAAGATCATCAAGAATCGAAAAGTATGCACTGACTATGGAAGAACTGAGCACACAATTGAAGTTTGCTTTTGGAAACATTGTTGTCCACCTGGTCACAAATATAGATCGCAAGTGAATAACATGAAAACACAAGAAGAAAGAAATCCTGACCAAAAGAATTGTGAAGATTCTGAGATTCACATTTCCTCATAAAAATATCTTACTCTTCTAAACCTCTTACAACACACCAACAATGGTGATATCTCTGCAAATCAAACACAAATTAACCAAGTAGGATTAATGTTTGCACTCTTTATTCATCAGAACTCACCAAATAAAATCAAACCTTATACTTCTTCTTGGATAATCGATTTAGGATCCATAGCCCATGTGTGTCCTTCATTATCTAATTTTTCTTCACATAAACCAATAAAGAATATACCTGCTAAACTTCCTAATAGTCATACTGCCTTTGCTAAGCATTCTGGCACAATCAAAATTAAAAAGAATTTACATCATCTTAACAATGTTCTTTACATTCCTACTTTTTCCTTCAATCTGATTTCTATATCTAAATTAACTACATTAGAGAAGTGAAACATTTGTTGCAAAAGCTCATTTAACCACATCGAAAGGACTGGAGTTAGCAATTGGATGATGCTTTATGGGCGCAAAGGACTGCATATAGAACGCCCCTAGGTATGTCTCTATATAGAGTGGTGTTTGGAAAAGCATGTCATCTTCTTGTGGATCTCCAACACAAGTCATATTAGGTTGTGAAGAGATGCAACCTTGATCTAAACTAGGCCATTCATGAAAGGAAGCTACAACTAGGAGAGTTGGAAGAGATAAGGTTGTCGGCATATGAGAACTCTAGGATCTATAAGGAGAAGGGCAAGAGATTTCATCACAACAAGATACTAATGAAGGAGTTCAAGATTGGCCAAAAGGTGCTACTGTTTAACTCCCGACTGAAGCTAATATTGGGAAAGTTGAAGTCTAAGTGGGATGGACCATTCATCGTCACTAATGTCTTCCCTCATGGAGTAGTGGAGATTCAAGACGTGAAGGATGATAGGACATTCAAGGTAAATGGTCAATAGTTGAAGATTTTCCATGAGAATTAAGCCCTCCCACCAGTTGAATCGAGTTGGTACTTAACGACCGTAGCACCTGTATTATCTGAGGAGATAGACCTAGGATCTTAGCTGTTTTAGCTCGTTAAATGTTCACATTTTGTATATGCATAACATGAATTCTCCACATTGAGGGCAATGTTGACTTCAAAGGTGGGGAGTATTTGCATTTCATGCATGATGTTTCATTCATTTTTTGTTTTAACTACTGTGTAATGTTGTAGATTGATTGAGAACTACTTTGGGAAAGATGGACTTGATCAGGAGGAAGAATTCAAAGTTTAAAAGATATGATTCACATAGGAAGTCGTAACCGAGTTACACTAACATTGGTTTGGATTAATTTCAGGTTGAATAAAGCACCTAGGTGAGTTTTGAGCCTTATTCCTTCTTGTGTGTACCACTCATTACATGAGAGCTTTCCAGAACTTGATTGATTTCTCTTTGAAACCAGCTTAGCATATATACCAGTAGAAATGATTTAGGCCTTCTTGTTCTTAGCCAATTAGCCAAATAGCTTACGCTTACCTCAAAATACCCCTTGAACCCGCCTTTGAGCCTTAGCCTTTTCTTGAATTTAAACCTTAAAATTTAATCCCTTCCAACTTGGAATCATCCACACCCAGACCTAAAGGGAAGTAAGGAGCTTATAATAAAATAAAAAATTTAGTTCTACAAGCAATCAAGAATGCCATAAAAGCGAAGTGTTAAAGTATTAAATAGAAGAAAGGATAAAGAAGAATTTGAGCACTACAAAACAATAAATGATTGAGCTTGGAAGGCACTCCAATGCAAAAGTAAGAAAAGTAGTGGCAAAAAATAAAGATGCAATTATAATAAAGTTTCAAGGAACATTGATCCATGTTCTTTCTTTTACCAAAGGTCCTAGCCCACTTTTCTATCTTAACATACCCTTAACCCTATACCCCATTACAATTTGAATAAAATTTGTATTGATCTGTTGAGGTATGTATTCTAATGGTGGGAAATTAGAGATCTTTCAAGCATATGGTAAAGCATGAAATCATGATGAGTGGAATTTTTAGCCTAAACACTTGAGAGATTAGAGTAAGTACTTCAACATGAGAGGATGTTTACTTGAATTTATTCATTGAACCATTAAAGATTACTTAGCCATGGAGATACTTTGTGAGTTATGACTTTGATTATTTTAATTCCCTCACTTTTGATTAATGCAGCTTTTCTTAACCATTGTAGTTTTAGGATGACACTAACATATGCATCAATAACCATTGTACATTACACATTTTTCATGCATACATTCTTTTCTTTTCTTTTATCTTTTGTTTGGGAGTGCAAAAGAGCAAAAGTGGGAATATTTGATGTATGTCATTTTACTCCTTACTTCTTGATCTAAGAGGACTTTCTAAGCTATTAATTCCTCTCTTAAACCATTCATTTAGCATATATAAATCATGTCATAATTCTAGTTTACTAAATTTATTGTATTCTACATATTTTTTAGCATGAAAACATACACATTACATTGCATAGATCTCTCTTTGGTAAAAACCCTTTTATAGGAGGAAGAAAATTTTAATATGCAAAAATTCTTAATATCCCTGATGTAACTTGAATTTTACTTGCAAATAAATGTTAAAAAAATTCCACACACGATTATAATATTTTAAAATAACTTAATTAGGCAAGAATTTTTTTTTTAGGAATTTTTATGTAAATATTAGAAAATATACAAAATATTGTATTTATATAGTGCATTTTGTTATTGCACATCTCAACAATTCATTGTTTTGAGTAATTTGCACTGCATTTTTAAGCATTTTGATGTTAATTTGATCCAGCATCTCCACTACATTTTTTATTCTTAGATTTCCATTTAGAAAGTTCAATTCAAGTTTAATTTGATCCCAATTTTGTAGAGTTACATAGTTTTCTAGTTTCATATTCACTTAGTGGTTTAGGTGTTCTTGTGGTATGTTCTTCATTTGGTCATTTTTCAGAATTTTGTTTACTAAATTATAGTTTCATTTTGAATTTTAATTTTGCATATTAGTTTAGGATTCAATTTAAATTTCATTTCAACATTTAAATTACACCTTAGCATTTTAATTTTGTATTTTGCATTATGCACTGTTTTCAATTCAGAACAAATTCATTCTGCATTTGTCATATTTACCATTATGCATTTACCAAAGTCTCTTAAATTCCAGTCTTATTTCCAGCTTTCTTTCCAATCATTTAACTATTCAACATTGCTTTAAAAAATGCATCTTCATTATTTCCATTCTACATTTTATTCTTGCATTCATTTAAATTGCCTTATTAATTCAATTAAAATCTAGTAGTGTTCTTCTTTGCATTTAATTCAAGCTTAATTTCAAAATAAAAAATCCCTTGATTCTGCATCACTTTGCATTCAAGATAAAACTCAAAATATTGCATTTTACATTCATTCTTTCATTCCAAAATTCAAATTAGGATCATCTGCATAACATTTACACAACATCAACCTCATTAGTTCATTCTGAATAATTAATTCCATTTTCAATAAACATTTTAGAATCATTTGATCCATTACTGCATCATTCTACACAACATTCATTCCAACAAAATAAAATTTCCTTTTTACATAATTTTTCCAGATTGCATAAACCATTACATTTTCCTCAAACTACATAATATTCATTCTTAAATACCATTGTAATTCCAGCACTACATTTCACAAATTCATTCTACATTTTAATCCCCAAAAATCTACACTGCATTCATAAATAAAAACATACACATTGCACTTAATTGAGAGCCTACATTTTCACTACTCCTTGGATTGAAACCTTGAGGTTACCTCTTTACTACATTAGGAGAACTTAGAGATTATTTTGAAAAAGCCACATGCAACTAGAGCTTCATCAAATTGGCGTCGTTGCTTGGGAGCAAATGACTTCAAATCATTGCATTCATTTCATCCACACAACATGTTGCATTGTACAAAAACATTTAGCTAGGATTCATACTGCATTTTGCATTACATAAAATCTTGTTGCTATGCTAACCCTCCTTGGAGCTTACATTCAAACATCCTTGAGTCTGAAGCCATGACCAAGTCATCTAGGGAAGAATTATTCCCTTTTGACCCTAAAATCTCCAAGACTCTAAGGAAAGGGACTAGACAGAAGCAACACAAGGCAATAGCTACAAGAAGAAATAGAAAACATACTTGAGAGCCCAAGCCTGAATCAATCCAATCAACAAAACATGGGTTCTCATAAGCTAGAGAAGACATTGAAAGAGTTGGTTGCACTTGCTGAGCATTACCAACCACTATGCATTCAAGTGCCTCAACCTTAAGAAGGCATGACTGGGTATGAGCTTAAATCTGGTTTGATCCATTTACTGCCCAAGTTTCATGGCCTTGCTAGTGAAGATTCACACAAACATTTGATGGAATTCCACATAGTGTTAATGAAGGCCTTGTTGATGTTCATGAAGATTATGTGAAGATGAAGGCATTTCCATTCTCCCTTTGTGATGTGGCCAAGGACTAGCTTTACTTCCAACCTACTCCAATCACCATTTGGCCAGAAATGAAAAGGAGAGCCCTAGAGAAATTCTTCCCTGCATCTAAAATAGCTACTATTAGAAAAGATATCTATGGCATTAGGTAGCTATAGGGAGAATCATTGTATGAGTATTGGGAAAGATTCAACAAGTTATGTGCCACCTACCCCAATCATCAAATCAATGAGCAGCTACTCATTCAATATTTCTATGAAGGGCTGATGGCAATGGAGAGATACATTATTTATGCAGCAAGTGGAGGAGTTCTTATGGACAAAACTTTAGCAGTTGCAAGGTACTTCATCTCCAACATGGCTGAAAATTCCAACAATTCAAATCTAGGCAGAACATGAGGTCTATGCATGAAATACAACAAGGAACAACAGTTGCACAAGACACCTCTAGGTTGGAAAACAAATTGACTGAGCTCACATCCTTGGCGAGGCAATTGGCATTGGCACAATGATTTACAAGATTTTCAATCGTGTTTCTTACCCTCAAATAATTGATTTTTCCTTTTAATGTAGTATAGGGTCAACCAAAGTGTCAAATCCTAGGAACATTAAAAGAGTGGGATCTTTATCTAGTAATGTAGTGTATTATCAGGGAAATAATGATATGAATGTAATGCAAGAGTGAATATAGATGTGGTATTTTCTTTTCTGGATTTTGTAATGTGTATGGGTTGTGATGTGAGATTTTGACCGTGGTGAATAGTGTCACTGATTTATAGATGTACTGATTTATGGTTAAATGGAATGTGTGGTGATTAAGAGTTGAGATGATGTTTGATGTTGAATGAAGATGTGAATGAATATGAATGTAAGTGTGTTACTGATTTTGAGTTTTTCTATGGTTTGAAGAAAAAGGTGATGTGAATGTAATGATCGATTAAATTGAACCAATGTTGGATGTTTAAATGAAATGCAATAAATCTGTCTTGAAGAAATTAATTTTTGTTATTCTTTTTATACTATAATGAATTAATCAATGAATGTAAATGCTAGATGAAATGCTTATTTTATGTAGAGTTCGAATGCATGATTTCCTAAGGTGAGACTATGATGCATGTGATATAATAGGGAATTTTAAAGAATCAAAATGTTCTAAATGCAAAAGCTAAGAATGCAGAATAAAAACTAGGTGCTGGTACGAATTATGGTAATGAGTATCATGAAATCATGACAAGCTAACTAATATGGTTTAATGCAAAAATGTTAAATGCAACAATTATGTAGTAAAGAAAATATGGGAGTGAGTTTTGAATGAAAACAAACTACTAGAAATCTTTAAAACAAAACTTTGAAACCAATCTATGCTATAACATTGAAACTGGAAAATGTAACCAAAATAAGAACATGAACAGTAATACTACGAATTTCTGGAAAATTTGGAGAAAACTAGAACTACTCAACCTTGAATGAATCTACTTCTAAATTGTGCAGAATTTTAAAACTAAAACTAAGATTATATTGAACGCGGATTAAAGCATTAAAGGAAAACAATTAAATCTATCTATAAGAGAGTTTTACAACTCCAAACCGGATTAAAAGTGCTGGATTCTTCGAAAACCAAGAAACTAGAGTGTTTTCAATCAAACACACTCTTGGAAGACATCCAAGTGTCTCAACTCTTTAGAAAAATAGAAGAAACCTTTCCTCACCGATTAGAAGCCACAAAACATTCTTGCAACTACACTACAACTGATTAAAGTATCAAGAATCAAAAGATGATGTTGTTGGAATTTAAATTGCAAGAAAACTAAAAATAGAACTCAAAACAATGAACAACAATCTAAGTTCTAGCGAATCTTGAATATCAAAGCTTTTATCCACTTGAATATTCGATTAACCAACCAAATATCCATTCAAGAATGTGAAAGATTCACTGCTTTGCCTTCACTCTCAACCAAGAAGCTATCTCAAAGAAAACTAAGGAGAAAAGTTGATTTCAAGCATTGTGTAACAAATAGTTTCTTTATTGAATTTCGTTCGAATTAAAATCAACTAAAACATGAAAACAGTAAAGAAAATGTAAAGAAACAGTGAGAAGCGACACAAGAATGACGAAGAATGAAGAATTAGAACTTCCATTGAATATGAAACTCGAAACTACAAGGGGAAGAACTAACCAACATAACTGAATCAGTTCAATCCATGTGCTAGAAGCTTAAACATTGAAAATGATTGCTCTTAATGCCAATTCTCATTAATTACATTGGTTAATCATCTATTTATACTATGAAAGTGTTACAATGATTTTAGGGGCATTGGAGAACTAGAGAGAACCCATAACTTGAGAGGCACTCGTCACCTGAGTCAGCTCCAAGTCAGTGAATTTCAGACACGCGCCAAAAATCTGATTCTGCTTCAAATCATGCGGTTTGACTTCCTATAGAAAGCTTGTCGAGTCTTTTTTCCAATGCCACTAAAATCACAATTTTTGGAGGTCTATAGCAAAAGATATAAATGAAACAGTACACATACCTCAGGTTATCAATATAATAAAACACTGCATTTTTATACTATTTTTGCACGAATTTTAATCCTGACTTCCAAGCTCCTAAAAATCTATTTTATGATTAATTATGTTAAATTAACATCCTAAGAACACTTTAGAACTCTTGTTAGCATTTATAATTAAGCAAAATCACAGTTCTATCACACAACAACCAAATGTAAATGTTGTAGTCCTTAGAACCGTGACATATATGCAGCCATTGACCACCCCACTAATGCATGTCCTCAACTTCAAAAAACCAACCAAGTGGAAACAATAGCAGCTATGTAGCTAAGCCAGACTCCATTTCTGAAGCTGCCACACCAAAATCAATCCAGCCAACCAGCTTATGATCCCTTTGCACCTACATATAATCCCTGCTGGAGAGATCACCCTAACTTGAGATATGGAGCACCTACATGCCAATACAACCAACAACATCAACTGAGATATTATGCTCAATAGCCACAACATCATGTTAACCAATAGCCAAGGTATAAAACTTATAGAAATAAGCCAAATCATAATCTGTAGCCACTACAGTAGCTAGTGGTGCAGCAAAACAAGAACTCCAACAAGGAGGAGATGATGAGGTAGATGGAACAAACCATGACTTCAAGCATGTAGAATATGGCATCCACCATCAATGATCTCAAGACACAAATGGAGCAAATGTCAATTAAAGTGAATAAGATAAAACAACAAGGATCTAGTGCATTCCCTTCTCAACCAGAGATTAATCGTAGAGGGGATGTGAATGTTATCACCTTGAAGAGTGGTAAGGAGCTTCCACCAAGAACATATTTAACAAATATCACTCATGCAACAACTACAACACCACTAGATGAAGAAGAAGAAAGGAAGCAACCAGTCCAGCCAATTATCCTAACACCCTTTCCATTAAGAAGCAAGCCTATCAAAAGGAAAGAAGTTGATCAAGAGATGTTGGATGTGTTCAAGAAGATAGAAATAAGCATTCCCTTGTTGGATGTTATCAAACAAGTCCCCAAATATGCCAAGTTCCTCAAAGAGCTCTACACTTACAAAAGAATATTGAAAGGAGCTAATGTTGAAGTTGTCTTAACACTATCACAGCTTTCCCTGCCCTAGAAGTGTGATGACCCTGGCTCATTCTCAACTCCCTGCACCATAGGCAAGCTTACATTTTATAATGCCTTAATTGACCTTGGTTTGGTATGTTGTATAACTTTTGGAATGGTTGTGTGCTTTTTGTGTGTGTAAACCAGATAGTTACCATTGGGTTACTATTTGGTATAGTTTTAGTGTAATATAGAAATCTAGAGATATCAGATGGGACATCTAGACTTCAATGGTATTCTAGTCACATAGATAAGAGTACCGTGTAGTGAAAAATCAATGGAGATTTTCACTACACTTGTCATTGGATAGATTGAGTCATCAGTTTTTTTGGTAAGTGTATATGTGGGATCACCTTGACATGTCGGCACCATAAAAAGGAAATAGGTAGGTAACATCTAGAGGTGAAAAAGACTCTTAAGGTTTGTCCATTGCCCAATAACTAGGAAACATGATTAGATGTTAGTCTTAGAGGTCAAAAATTTCATATAATTTTCTAGAAGAATTTGTTTAGAATATTAGGTACATATAAATGACTGAGTGTGATAAATCCATGTGATTAAGTATGACTACAATTGTTTGAATACTTGAATAGGTTTAGATAAATGATTGTGAAGATGAATTTATGAATTATATATATTAGGATTTTCTAAAAGTAATGGCAAAATCAAAGAATTAGGATTAAATAGGCTATTTATAATCTCTCCCCTTTCTAAGTAAGTGGGCTTAGGGTTTACTCAAAATCTGGTCTTCACAATCTCCCCAACAACAAGAATTTTCGTCCTTGAAAATTATAATCACCATCAAAGAGAAAATGATAATATCTAATTTTTACAATCTCCTCAACAACAAGAATTTTCGTCCTCGAAAATTATACTCATAATAAAAGAGAAAGGGATTTGATGTTCTCATCTCATCTTCCAACTCCCAAGTAGAAGCACATTTAGGGTATTGTATAATACCTTCACCATAGACGACAATTTTATTTGCACAATTCAACAAGACATGGTTGAAAGATAACTAGTCCACACCAAAATAATATCAAGTTGTCTAAGAGACAGAAAGAATTAAGTCAAGTACACAAAACACTTATCATACCACAAAATATTCCACAACAATCAGAGTACACACAAAAATATGGTAAGCAAACATAACATGCAAACTCATCACATCAACATAAGCACTTGACACAACCAAGTGTGCCACTCCATAATCAAACAACACTTTAAGCTTTCTACCATGAAAGAAACACAAACTTTTCACCAAACAATAAGAATTTTAACATTATAAAAGGGAAAATAATCTTTGACCGAGTCTTGAGTATGCACCCTCAATACTCTGTCAAGTTTATTTTCTTCTTTAAATACTCCTCCAGCAAGGTAAATCCAATACCCTAGGTCACTCTAAGGGTGCACAGTTTATTGCACCATATCTTAGCAAATAGACCCACTACCCAAGGTTACTACACTGGAACTTATGCTCTATTACCATTATTGTAACATACAAAAAATATACCTATTTTGCATCTATAACAGAATAAAAATCTACCCATTAACTATTAATAATTTCAAAATATCATTGAATATAAAACATCTAAACACATAGAATATTCACTTTATTCAAGTTTATCACTTAAAAATAAAAAGTCTTTACAAAAACTCATAATAAATTGAAAGTTGCAAAATTATTCTTCAGCACAAAATTAATTCCTCCTTAAGCAAAACTTGAATCTATTGTTTAACTTTCACCTGCATTGTTATCTGCTCCTGTGTAACGACACGATCATCGCAGTATCAACAAAATCACAAACACAAACAAAAAGGGTAAGCTAATGTAAAAAAAAAAAAAACAATCAAAATATATATCATTCATAATTTCATCCTCACAATCATTTATCTAAATATATTTAGATATTCAAACCATCATAGTCATTCTCAATCACACATGTTCATCATACTCACTCATTCACAGCACCTAATATTCTAGACAGACTCTTCCAGAAAATTATATGGAATTCTTAACCTCTAAGGCTAGCACCTGAACATGTTTCCTTGGTACCGGGCCATACACAAACCCTAAGAGTCTTTTTCACCTCCGGATTTCCCTACCTCTTCCCTTTTTCTGGTACCGACACGTCAAGGTAACCCCTACACGTATCAAAGAACTGATGGCTCAATCCACCCAGTGATAAATGTAGTAGAAGTCTCCATCGACCTCTCACCACATGGTACTCCTATCTACATGACTAGAATACCATTAGAAGTCTAGATACCCCATCTGATATCTCTAGATTTCCATATGTACACTAAAGTTATACCAAATAGTACTTCGTGGTAACTATCTGGCTTACACACATAAGCATACAATCAATCCAAGAATTATACAACATATTAAACCAATCTCATTAACATTAATCAATGTCATTTTTACTTATATTGGCTCCCTACCATCACAATTTCCTTGGCACCTTTGCCATCACAATTTCTTGTGACCTTAGTCACAATTCACAAAATAAAATTCACATCATTATCACCAATATCATTTCACAATCAAATTTCAATCACAATACATGATCAAATCACACATTTTATCATATTTCACATATATATACTCTTTAAATACAATTTAGAACATGAATGATTATTCAAAAAGAATAAAATTTCGCTCAAGCAAAAATAACTTCGAAAACATTTTGCTCATCCTCGCATCATGACCTTTAATCACTCAAAAATTCATAACTTATGTTTTACACATTATTTTTATGTGATATAAAAACCATTGATTAGATAACATCTAGGGCTAAAACTTTTATGCAGAAAAATTTTCCAAATTCGTAATCAAAACATCCCAAAAGGGGTTCGTAATTTCAAAGCGAATAATTTTCTTGACAGCTTGACCTTTAATTATGAAAAAAATTGTATCCTTAGTTATACATATCATTTTTAGGTGAAATAAAAGCCAGAAGTTAGATAACATCCAGACCTACAATTTTCATGAAGAACACTTTTCTAAATTTAAAACAAAATCAAGCCAAAATAGGGTCCCAATCTCAGAGCGAAACGCAAATTACACTTTCACATATAATAATCAATATAATTTTCATAAATATCACATAATAATGCATCAACACATATAATAATTCAATAAATCATGAATAATTTTGTTTAATTAGCTTCCCTTACCTTTAAAGGATCTCAAAACGAAATTCTATTTAAATAAAATTAATCTATTTTTCACGCCCTTTTCTCCGGTATTCTCGGATTTTCAAAGAGATAAAAATTAAAAGAAAATTCTTTGAAGCAATTGAGAAAATTTTGAGAGAAGAAAAATTAGAATTTTTTAAAAATAATTTCAAAATAAAAGAATTAAAATTAAATAAATTATTTATATTCTCTCCTCTATTTTTAAATAAATGGGTTTAAGATTTATTCAAAATCCGGCTTTCGCCATTTATATACCATTAGATTTTTACGTGCTTGGCCTATTCTTAAAATAAGAGTTCACCTTTGAAAAATTTTAGGGGTCTTTGTCCCTTCTACTTCCATGTCATATATTGATATATCATAAATCATTTTTCATAACTTTTAATGACCCAAATAACGAAATTTCTTTTCCCAAATCAACCCATAAAATTAATTAACATACACAAATATACGGGAATTTCAAGCTCTAGGCCATTCCTACAATTATTTCATTTGAAATGACCTACTAAAAACAATTTGAATAAAAAGGAGGTAAAGATGAAAACAGATTCCATCACACACAGACACAAAGCTTAGTAATTACTAACATATAAATAAATTGGTATAATTTTTTTTCTCTTTTTTTTTTCTTCTTAATCTTCACCACAAAATGGTATGTTCCTTTGCAAAATTCCTCTCTTCACAGCCCTAATGATCCTATATTTACCCCCAGAAGGCAAAGTACAGTCCTGTCCCTACGATCAACACTGCCCTGTTCATCATATATGACAGCACAAATTAAACCGACAACCAAACTATTATTACGTTAGGAAAAGACAAATTGTTAACATAGCATCAAATTTTGCAGACTTAATCTATTTTTGTGAAAATTTTAAATATAACAGTTGGATTGATAAAGTTTGCTTTGTTAAACAAGTGATTAACAGTGTAATTTTAGAAAGTTTACTTGATTCTTTATCGTATATGTGTGATTGTATTTGCATATCTATGTATTAAAATCCTGTCTTTGTCATGGCAGATTATGCTTAAGTTCATTCGCAAACTCTTCTATCTATAACATAATTTTATTAAATGATAATTAGTAGATTATAATTATATTAAAATCATAAAAATTATTTTAGATAAAAAAATTAAATATTAAATTTTGGAGTTATAAGAAAATTGTGAGTAACTATTTAAAAGCTATCTCTCTTTCTCTAAAATTATATTATATGATCTTTGTTCTAAAAAACAGGAAAAATATTATAAAAAAAATTTAGAAAAATTTTCGTATTATCAGAAAACCATTAAAAAAATAAGAAAAAAAAATTATTGATAAAAATATATTTATAAATTCAATTGAAATTTCTGAAAAAGTATTTGTTGTGACTACAGTTATCTAACATAACTATTAAACAAATCACAGTAAAAGGAATTAATTTTGTTTAGAACTATCCCAGAATTTATTTAAAAATTACATTCTTCAAATTTGCTTTGAAAGCTTTTGCAAATAGGGTATAACATTAAGGCGAACTTCAGAAAATTTAAAATGGCATTATGGCGATGACCAAACTAACCCGAAAAGATACCAAAAATATTCTGATAGTTAAAAAAATAATTTAACATTTTAAAGGGGAATGGGAAGTTAAACAAATAGAAGAACCAATTGTTAGAATATGATTAGCAATCTGAGGCATTACATCTTACAAAAAATTGGATCCTAACCTTTTTTTTTTTTCTTTTTTGTATAGTCTAGCATACAACAAAATCTGCTCAAGGATATGAAGCTTCATACATATTAGTTTCATGAAGCAGCTTCCAGGACAAACCAATTTCGTCCTTTGGGAATTTCGAAGAGATGTTATTTAACAATGTTTTAAACAATTGTCATAAAATCAATTAGGGAATTTATTCTTGTCATTAATATCTCAATGCAGAACCACTCCAGTAGTTGCCAATGGTCAGCCATGTCAATTAGAGTAATTATCAAACGAAGCAGCAAAGTTCCTCACTCCAAATCCAAGCCTTTTTTCATATTCTCATACACCAAATAAGTGATACTAGCAGATGGAACAACTTTGAGCAGGTTTGGAAATAATCCTTTGTAGAATCCCCTTAACCCTTCATGTTTAAAAGTTCTCCTGAATACATCTGCCATCCCCATATAAACACGTTGAGCCTGCATTCTGAAATCAACAGTCATGTCACTTCTAATTTCTATAAAAATGAAATTAACATGTTATATGTTAAGCTACAACTTAGACATAACATAACCAAAGCTTACCTTGTTCTAACAACCTGCAATGGGTACACACAGGTTGCTCCAAGGGCACCTGATACCGTCCCACATCCTAATTGTACAAGAGGACCAGCTTCTACAGAAAACCTCAGAATTTCAACACACAACTATAGCACATCTGGTACAGAACATGACATACAAATAAGTTCATTACCTTCATCATGAAGAATATATTTCTTGGACATGTCTTTCAAGGTTTCATATGCAGCAAGATCAATGCCAGCATATGGGATAATCCCCAGAATAGAAGGAACCAAACCCTTATAAAATGCGCGGGGTCCTTCCTTAACCCATATATCTTTCGAGAGGGTTCCAAGACTGGGAAATTTTCCACCATCACAAGCATGAGTTTGTATTCGTGTTTTAACAAGATCCAGAGGATATATTGCAGTTTGAGCTACAGCACCAGCGATACCACCAGCTAGAAGCCGTCCCAAAGTACCAATATCGGCCTTTGTCCCTTCTCCTTTAGCATTCACAATGAAGGTCTTTAGCATCTCATAGGTGTAAAATCTAATAGCACTCTCAGGGGCCACCTTAAGAACATTTAAGCCATTGCCTCGAAAAAATCCTAAGAAACCACCTTCTTTCCATATATGTTTAACTGCAGGCATTATATGAGCTCGTGTTGTTTGCACTTGCAATACAACCTTCAAACGATCAAGGGGTGCAGTTGTTGTACGTGATGCAGCACCTGCTACACCTCCTGCAATCAGATAGCTACTTGCATGGATGTGCTTGCTAATGCCTGCTGGAATAACAGTTTGTTCCCCAATATCAACTAGGCATACACGCTCCAAGTAATGATAAATGTTCTCAATGGTTGCCTCATGAGGGTAAAGCAACAGAAAATCCCTCCATTCTCCAAATGTTATAACCCCATTATGATCCTTGTCAACGCGCTCAACAAATCGGGCAAGTTCCACATCATCAATCTGAATCCCTACAAAAGAGAGACTAGTGTGGCTTATAGAATGAAATAACCACCAAATTACATCACAAGATCAAGATGTAACTGACTACGCAGACAATAATACACTGAATAAATTAGAGATTGCTATTTAGCTCTGACCTTTGCAATCATAACAGACGTAAAACTGTTTATGTTGTACAATTTGGCAACCAGACAATAAAGGAAATCGTCTTAGAATTTGATTTTATACTCATTTTAACCTCAAAAACTAGTTCATAATGTGAATGTTTTCCCCCACTTATATAAGAAATTATTACATGTTTGGGTTGGGAATCTCCACATGACACATTGGTTTTATGAATCTTTCTTATATAAATTAAAAAACTCGGCTACATGTCGCATAAAAATTGTCCGGGGATTATGGATATGTGGTGATTCCAGGTTCTGTACTATGTAATAATTTATCCCATTTAATATATACATTATTTTGTTTATATTACTAGGTAATATAGAATTTTTAACACTCCTAAAACATCAAGGATTTAGACATGTCGAACGAAGTTCTAGACAAAACATTTGTTGATAGTAACATTTGTTGATAATCCTATAATAGGTGATCGAATATGTCATACAACAACCATTAAGAATGACTTAAAATTTGTAAATGAATCTAACTCAACCTAGAAAAGTAGCTCAGGAAATGAAAGTTGTCCGCATTTACATACATGTCGTGAAATATCTGACAGATAGAAATAAAAGCGCTAACACATCGTATTTGTTAATTGGCGAGTAAGTGATTCATAATCTTCCTATAAGTTCCACTATGAAGCTAATCAAAACAAACTATTAGCTCTCATCACTGATAAAAAGCGCATTGAAAACAAATACTTATAAGTGATTCATAATCTTCCTATAAGTTCCAATGAAAGTAATCAAAACAAACTATAAACTCTCATCATTGATAAAAAAAAAAAAGCGCATTGAAAGAAACACTTGATAAAATCCTTGTCATCAACATTCGAGATAACAATCATAAATTTTGACTTAAGAGATCAGTTACTAAACCAAGTCAATGTTACTTTAGGCCATGTTTGGAAAAAAAGAAATCAGCTCAAATAACTTATGGTAAGGCTAAATTAAAGAAACAAATTCCTATTAATTTCTCCAAAATCTGAATTTATTCTTTTACATTTTTAACTCAGATTTAAATTCCTTCCTAATTTTTTTCTCTAAAACTGCTTGACAAACAAGCTAACCAACCATATGCGATTCTTCCCAGAACAACCAAAACCAAAACGCAGGTCGTTGACGCAAAACGACAAACCAAAAATAAGTCTTAGCGTTCAGCGTGTAGTGTTTACCTGCCCTCACAAGCGCGTGCCAGAGCTCCTCGGGCGAAATACACCCACTGTGCTCCACATCGATGGCCTGAAATATTCGATACAGTTCCACCTCTTTCTCCTCAATGTACCTCTTGAACTTTCCGTACTCCACTCGCCCGTCCTTGTCTGCGTCGCACGCGCCGAGCAAGTCCCGCGCCTGGTCGCTCTCCGAGGGCATTCCCAGCGCCGCAAGCCCCTTCTCGATCAGCGCGTGGTCCAGGTACCCGCACCCCTGCGCGTCGAAGAGCTCAAAGAGCGCGCGAATCCGCGCCTCTCTCTGATGCGCGCTTTCACCTGACGCTAACAACACGTGATCCATGGTCGCCTCCGGTTCCTCGCTCTTTCTCCGGTTGGCGCCCATGCGGTTCCGCTAGGTTCGGAGGGTGGATCAGATTCGGGTTCCGAGGAAAGCGAACGAGGAATGAGGTGGAAAAGGAATAAGTACGGGCATCAATTAGGAAAAGAAGATGAAAGTGGTGATTATTTTTTGGTAAAGGAATATTCGGAGTTGAGCGAGTGGGGGAAAGATGCGACGGTGTCCGCGGCGACGGAGAGGGTCGCCGGCGGAGGGGAGGAGAAGGAGAAAGTGGTAATTGGGAAGGAGGTTTTTGGGTTGTGGCGAGAGGTTATTGGTTGAGATGAAAAAAGAATAAAACATAAACTAAAATAAAATGTGATGGATTGGGGGCAGGCAGGAGTACAGTTAGAGTTTAAACTGCCGGTGCTAATGCTTACTTACCACTGAAGTCAATCTTTTGTCACAAATGATGAAGGTTCCCAATTATAGAAATTCCTCTCCTCTTTCCATTATTCTCTCGGCTAACTTATCAAATCTTTTAATTAAGCCTTTAAAATATGTTTTTATTTTTAACTTTTTTTTTTAATCTTTGTACTATTAAATGCTATAATTTAATCCCTATCTTTTAAAAAATATATATATAATATAAAAGATTCTTATTTGTAGACAAAATTAATGTCTAAATTTACTTTAAATCAACCTCTATAATTATTTATATATATATATATTAATATTACTTAAAAGAGAAAAATATTTTTATTTAAAAGATTGAAGTTTTTCTGAAAAGATAAATTTTTTTATGAAATAAGAGAAAATTTTATTTATAAATTTTTTTTTCAAACATAAGTCAAAAAAGTATAATATATAAATAATAAGGTGTGTAAAGAAGGAGTATCATATAATATAATAAGAAATTGAATTGTTTACATGGTCACATAATATATAATGTTTGTGCATTTTTTTACTCTAACTTTTATTTTTGTTTAAATACTTAAAAACTCATTTCAGCAATAAAAAAATTATTTGACTTTTAAACTTATGTATATGGTTGTGTTCATTTAAGTAAAAAGTCATTTGACCTTCAAATTACTTTAAATGTTTAAGAGCTTATTTGAATGATAAGAGTTGGTTTAAGTTTCACATTTATTTAATCTTTTAAGAGTTCGTTTGAGTAATAAGAAGTTGTTGTTTGACTTTAACTTTATTTAAGTTCTTAAGAAGTCGTTTAAGAAATTGGAAGTTATTTGATCTTCATACTTGTTTAAGTACTTAAAAACTTATTTGAGCAATAGGAGATTGTTTGACTTTCACACTTATTTAAGTGTATAAGACCTCATTTTATAAATAGAAGGTCATTTAATATTTACACTTGTTTAAGTGCTTAAGATTTCGTTTGAACAATAGAAAATCTCTTGACTTTCACACTTTAAGTGTTTAAGAACTTATCTACCCAATAAAAGTTTAATCCTTTTATTTTTATACTCATTTGAGTAAGGAGAGTTTTTTTTTTTTTCATTTATTTTTATGCTCGTTTGGGCAAAGAAAACTTGTTTGACTTTTTATTTTGATATATATTCTCTAAATTTTTTTTTCATATTTATCATAATAAGATTATAATATTATATGTTAATAATAATAAATATGTTCTTTCCCAATAATATTTTTCATGATATTATATATATCATCTAAAATAATGATAATATTGTATGATTATAATAAAATAATGATAATATTATTTTTCAATAATATTAAAAATATTATAAAATAATAATAAAATTGTGTTTCAATAATATTGAGGAGATATATTATTCCAACAAAACAAAAATATTTTTATGATATCAAAATAAAATAATGATAATATTGAATGTCACAGTAGATATATTCTCTTAAGAATATATATTTTATCATATTATATATATCATAATAAAATAATAATAATTATATGTCAACAAGATATAATCTTTAATAAATATTTTTTATGATAGTTCATTTGAACAATTAAAACTCATTTAACCCTTTATTTTAATGTTGATTTGAACAATTAGGATTCATTTGGTTTTATATAAAATCATGATGATATTTTATAAAATAACTATAATATTGTATATCATAATATTAAGGAAATATGTTTTATAAAATAATGATGAAATTTAGTAAAATAATTATAATAATGTATGTCAACAATATTTTGAAAATATGTCTTTTCTTATAACAATACTTTCACTATAACAATACTTTCATTATAGCTCGTTCAAGTAATTAAGTCTCATTTGATCCTTTATTTTGAAGTTCATTAAGGTTTGTTTGAATCTAATAATGATATATTTTATAAATTAATTATAATTGTATGTCAACAATATTAAAGAGATATGTTTCTCCACAACGATATTTTATAAAATTGTACCGGATACTTACCAATTCATCAACTTCCAACCATTCAAATCCTAGAGGATACTTGCTGGACAATACTTGTTGACCCTAATCGACAAGTACTTATAGCAAATCCAACACGATCTCTGCTAAACTCGCTCAGAGGATAACATGGTTTAGATTCACTAAAGGTAAGTTATTAAACCATACTATAAATATTTGTATAACACAGGTAAGATAGGCATCTAATCATTCTCGAATCTTGTTCATTATATTCTTACTGACTTGAGTGTCAGAATGTAAACGCAGGTACACCCCCCATTCGATCCTACACGGTCAAGGAATTTATGAGTCACTTGGAACACGAAGAGCATTTTCGGGTACTCTCAAGCCTTGTAAGTACATTTTGGCGCCCATCATGGGGCCGAGGTATTCTTGAGATTGATGATAATAACCAAGAACATGACAAGTTAGGAGGAGGTAAGGAGGCCAACTGAAGCTCCCCCTCCGGACCCCATGCCCTTGATGGAGACAGTGTTGGTGGAGATTTAAAAAGGCCAGAAAAGAAGTGCTAATGAGATGGGTCAGTTGAGGGAGGAGAACGCTAGGATGCGATAAAAGTTGGAGGAGTACAAGAGGAATTTTTCTCGCCTAGGGGCCCCGACAGCATCCCGGTCAGGCCGAGCTCCCCCTCCCTCAATAATTCCTAAGGTGGCAACTTCCCAACCAAAGTCGGAATTGCCTTTTGCTGCCAATAAATGGGTAGACTCTCAACCCGTGGCAACCAGTAGCCGGGTAGACTCTCAACCTGTGGCTCCCTTGTCGGTCTCCCAACCAACTAAGGACGAAAAGCGCCTTCATCCCTTTGTAGATAGGATCATGGGTGCCTCCCTTCTGGACCTACAGGAACCTATGTTCCAAAAACGATGCAATAACGTGTAGGGTCTTCCCAATATCATTGAAAGGGGCAACATTGAGTTGGTTTTGTGCTCTCCCTACCAACTCAATAGACTGTTACCCTACTTTATGGACAACCTTCACCACCTTGTTTGCAGCAAGCCGACGACACCCACTGACCGACTTTACTCTAGTTGACGTCAAGCAAGAAGAAGGGGAGTCCTTGAGAGCATTCATGGACAGGTATTCCAAAATATACTTGCAAATCCCAAAACTCGAAGCACCTATAGCCCAACATCACTTAGTCACAACCCTCAAACTCGAACCTTTCTTGAACAACCTCTCTAAGCATCCTGCCAAAACATTAGATGAGGTGAAAATCAAAGCTACCAAGTACATCCAAATGGAGGAAATAAACGAATGCCGAAAACAACCTGCTAAACCACCTCAACTCCCTCCAAGCAAAAAGGAGGTGGAGAGGATAAACCACGAGAAAGATAGGGGGCAAGCGCCAGTTCCAGCTAAGACCAAGAGAAGGTTGAGTGTCTCGATTCTCTCATTATACCCCACTTACAATAAACCATGAACGAACTCTCGAGGAAGTGTTCAATGTTGACTTGATACAAACGCTGAAAAAGGTGTCCACACCACCTAATGTAGACATTCGCAAACATTGTTAGTACCACAAAAATTATGGACATTCTACAAACGAATGCATAGCCTTGAGGTAGAAAATTGAAGAATTGATACAAGTTAGGCACTTAAAGAAACTAGTGAAGAGAGATGAAAGAAGATATATAGGGCAAAATGAGGATAGCCAACCCAAGTGTCGAGATGGTTATGATAGGTCCAAACCAAAGGGCACAGACAAAAAGGGATGACAGCCGAGAAGAAGAACGATGCTTGGAGTAAGTTCGAGGGATCATTAATACAATTGTAAGGGGCTTTATGGGTGGAGGAGTCTCCAATTCGGTTAGAAAATGTCATCTCAGAAACATATAGTTCGTCAACACTACAACCAGTCAGGCATGCCCGAGAATGCCCCCATCACCTTTACTAATGCCAATTTCAAGGGAATTAGTTCCTAGTAGGATGATCCCATGGTCATCACAGTAAAGGCGTTGAACTTTGCAGTGAGGAAGACATTAATTGATCTGGACAACTTAGTGGATATCCTTTACTAGCACACATTTTAGAAAATTGAGCTATTAGAAGAATGACTACACCCCTACAAAGATCAAATTGTGGAGTTTGCAGGTGAGCAGGTTTATGCCAATGGATACATTGACCTCTATACAAAATTCGAAGAAGGAAGCACACATTATCGAATAGTGAAAGTACGATATCTTATCATTAAAGCAAATTTTTCCTATAACATGCTTCTCGGAAGGCCTTCACTTAACTAGATAGGAGCTATAGTATTCACACCTCACTTGGCCATGAAGTTCCCGGCCTTTGACGGACAGTCATAACTATACGTGGAGATAAAAAGGAAGCTAGGGAATGCTACATGGCAAGCTTAAAAGTCACACCAATTAAGGAGCGAAGGGAGGAGGATAGGCCGAAAAGAGACGACATGGTGACTATGAAGAATATTGACCAAAGAATTGATGAGGGTCTACGTGTTCAACCAAAGGAAGAGACTGTTCCGGTCATTATACAGGCCGAGTAAAATGTGACCTATGTGAGCTCTTTGGCCAACGGGAAGAAGTAGAAGAACTCGTGCATGCATTGAAATAGAATGCCAACTTGTTTGCATGGTCGGTTACCGATATGTCGAGCATCGACCCAAAAGTAATCGCACACAGGTTGTCGATCCACCAAGAAGTCAAACCAGTGGCTTGGAAAAAAGGGAAGATGGATGAAGAAAGACGAAAGACAGTGAAGGAGGAGGTAGGAAAACTACTAGATGTAAGCTTCATTCGGGAAGTCAAGCACACCACTTGGCTGGCCAAATTAGTCTTAGTGAAAAAGGCAAACAACAAATGGCGTATGTGTACTGGTCACATAGATCTCAACAAAGCATGCCCCAAGGATACATGTCTTTTATTGAGTATAGACTGGTTAGTCGACGACACTACCAGCCACAAGATTCTTAACTTCTTGGATGCATACTCGAGCTATAATCAAATTCGAATGCACCTCGCTAATGCCCCAAAAACATCCTTTATAATCGAGGATGCCAACTATTTCTACGAGGTGATGCCTTTTGGCCTAAAAATGCAAGAGTCACTTACCAAAGGTTGATGGACAAAATGATCATACAACAAATAGGACGAAATATGGAGGTTTATGTAGACGACATGGTGATCAACTTTGGTTCATGTCGAAATCATCTTGAAGACTTAGCTGAGATCTTTTCGATCTTGTGCAAGTATAACATGTGCTTGAACCAGACAAAGTGTGTTTGGGGTGCAAGGAAGGAAGTTCCTAGGATTCATGCTAACTAGTAGAGGCATCGAGGCTAACCCTAACAAGTGTCAAGCCATCATCAACATGCAAAGTCCAACCAATGTGAAAGAAGTCCAACAACTTGTCGGACGTTTGACGAAACTATGCTAGTTCACACCGACACTGGCCGAGAAGACTTATCCCATACTCCGCCTATTGAAGAAATGTTCAACCTTCTAATGGAATAAAATATGTGAAAAGAATTTCTAAGGAATCAAAACATTCCTGATGTCACCACCTATCCTCCAAAAGCCCATGCTTGGTAAGGAACTTGTACTTTATCTGTCCGTTTCAAATAATACCAAAAGCTCTGTATTAGCACAAAAACAAGATGGTGAGACAGATCTTATTTACTATGTAAGTAGGGTTCTACAAGACACTGAGACCTGGTATCGACTCCTTGAAAAGGTGGCACTAGCATAGGTCATGGCAATGAAACAACTAAGACAGTACTTCTAGAGTCATAAAGTCACGGTCCAAACCGACTACCCTATCGCCAAGATGCTTAAATAATTCGAGTTATCTGGCTTAATGGTAGCATGGGCCATAGAGCTTTTCGAGTTCGACATTTCTTATGAAAGAAAGGGGCCTATTCAGGCACAATGCCTGGAAGACTTTACAGGTGAATTGTAGGGAAATGCCAAAGAGATAACAACCTAGACACTATTTGTGATGACTCATCCAACTAAAAGGGAAGTGAAGTTGTGATAGTAATAGAAGGACCAGCCGGACTGATGGTAGAGCAACCCTGGTGCTACAATTCAAAGCCTCTAATAATCAAGCGGAGTACGAAGCCTTGATTGTAGGACTCACACTAGCTATAGAACTCAAAGTGGCCAAAATCAAATCTCACACAGATTCCCAACTCGTCGTCAGCCAACTGACAGGTGAATTTCAAGTTAAGGAACCACTATTACTAAAATTTTACCATTATACCATAAGGAAGTTGTCGGACTTCCAGGAGGCAACCATATCTCACATCCTGATGGCTGACAATGTTTGAGTTGATTTGTTATCCAAGTTAACAAGCATAAAAGGAACTGGACTTCACCAAACAATTGTCCAACATACAATCTAGCAACCATTCGTCCTCTTGAATGAATGCTCGCAGACTGAGACAAAGGAGACTTGGATGACACCCTATCATCCTTCCTAACCACTGGAGAATGCTCAAGCGATCCTAAAGTGGCAGCTGTTTTTCGGAAGAAAGCATCTCAGTTCACGATGATCAGTAATGAACTTTTAAAAAGAGGCTATGCAATGCTCTTTTAAAATGCATAGACAACTATCAGGCCCGGTATGTCCTCAATGAGCTTTACCGAGGTATATATGGATCTCATGTTGGAGAGAGAACCATGACAACAAAAATACTAAGAGCTTGTTTCTACTGACCTACTATCAAAATAGACTGTGCCAAATACATAAAAAAAAAATGCAAGCAATGTCAGATCAATGAGGACCTCATACACTCGGCACCAAAGAAGCTACATCATGTTCTTTCTCCATGCCTTTGCCATGTCCACCAACTAAGGGGCACTACAAATTTTTACTAGTGGCAACCGATTACTTTACCAAGTGGATTGAAGGCAAACCATTGGCCAAGATCACAACTCAACAAATGCAAAAATTTGTGTGCAAAAACATCATATGTAGGTTTGGGATCCCTCACACAATAGTCACTGATAATGGACGCCAATTCATAGACACCATCTTGGCCGCCTTCAACCGAGGATTTGGCATCCGACATGGAATGAGCTCGATAGAGCATCCCCAAACAAATGGGTAAGCTAAAGTTGCCAACAATGTTATACTTAATGAACTAAAGAAACAATTAGGTACAATAAAAGGGAAGTGGACGGAAGAGCTCTTGGAAGTGTTGTGGGCTTACCGGTGCACCCCACACTCAACAACCTTAGAAACCCCATATAGCCTAACATATGTGGTGGACGCTATGATCCCAATAGAGATAGAGGAAACCAGCCGTAGAAGGAAATTATTGAACCTTAACAAAAACAAAAGTATGAGAGTTGAGTTAGATCTACTTGAAGAACTTTGAGCAAGACGATCATCAGGAAGGAAGCATGCTACTACGAGTAACAAGAAAGTTCAATTCGAAGGTCAAACCGAGAAGCTTCCGAGAGGGAGATCTCATTTTAAGAATTCATAGCCTAGCCTAGAAATATCTTAGTGAAGGGAGTGACCATACAAGATAATAAGAGTTTTAGGCAATGGCATATATCACCTGCAAGACATGGCCAGGAAGCCCTTACCCCGGTCTTGGAATGCTAGCTCCTCAAATTTTATTATAATTAATTTGTTTTGATTTTTCACATGTCATTCCCCTTTAGCAACAAGCAATAAAGTCTTATGATTTTCCACTTCAAACTACTTTATTATTTAACTCTTCTAGGAAACTTCACTTAAACGCAAGTGATGCCTAACCAAGTACTTATCGTTCAAAACTTGTTTAGGAAACTTCACTTAAACGCAAGAGATGCCTAATCGAGTACTTCTCTTTCAAAACTCGTCTAGGAAACTTCACTTAAACGCAAGTGATGCCTAACCGAGTACTTCTCGTTCAAAAATCGTTTAGGAAACTTCACTTAAACATAAGTGATGCCTAACTGAATACATCTCGAACAACTCGTCTAGAAAACTTCACTTAAACAAAAGTGATGCCTAATCGACTATATATCGAAGAACTCGTCTAGGAAACCTCCCTTAAACACAAGTGATGCCTAATCGAGTACATCTCGAACAACTCATCTTGGAAAACGCAAGTGATGCCTAACCTATGAAACTTAAGCGCAAGTGACCAAGCACATTGATGAACAAGGTTTTCAGTTGCTTTTTCTTGCCTCAAATAATTGGTTTCCCCTTTTATGCAATATAGGAATGACCAACGTTATCGAATCCTGGGAGCAATGAAATGTAGACTCTTTATCTGCTATGAATGTAGTGAAATATTAGGGGAAAGATAGATGTTATGCAGTGAATATATGAGGATGTAGAAATGTTTGGGTTTGAGATAATGAAATTAGATGTAGAAATATATAACAGAATTGATGCAAGACTATGTACTATGCTACTAGAATGATGAATGAATGGTATGGAAATGATTTAATATATGAGAGCTAAATGCAAAATGAACTATACTTTTATTTTGAATGAAAAATGAATTGATGGAGTAGTGAAATGAACTGAAAATGAATTAGTCAAGATGGATTGATGAATAGGGAGTAAAGTGAATGTCAAGGGAATGATGATTCTAAACCTGTAGATAGAAAATGGACTGAATGGATGATTGCATTGGTTGCTCTTTTTAGTTTTTCAATAGAATGAATTAGAATAAAGTGGATGAATGAATGAATGGATGTAAAGAAAATGAAAATGATTTTAGTTTATGTTTTCTTTTACTGAATTGATATAATGAATGGTACTATGCAGTGCATGAAATGATGTGTGATTATGACGAAACTTCAAATGGATAGTAAAATGAATGAATGAATTACTGAATGATTTGTTGTTTTGGATTTTCAAGTTAAATGCAAAAATTTTTAGTGGATGAATGAATAATAGAAATCAACTAGAAGGATGATGCAACTCAAGTGTTTGACGGGGTTCAGGTGGTGAATGCTGATATGTGTAGTGAATTAATGCAATTTTATGCAGCTATATTTACATTCATGCAATGTAAGATTGGGAAGGGGGGTTGAAATTATAAGCTAAAATGTAGAAGTGAAAGCCAAGTGTAAATGACTAAATGGCTAAAGAAACAAAATCTGGAAATGAAGGGTGGAGGGGGGGTTGAAATTATAAGCTATTAGAAGTGAAAGCAAAGTGTAAATGGCTAAAGAAACAAAATCTGGAAATGAAGCTGAACTAGCTAAGCTACCCGAAGGCAGAGAAAAGAAATGCATATTGGCCAACAAACAATGCAGAACTGTATTTAAAACTAGTATAAGATTTGGAATGTAAAAATAAAAGAAAAATCTATAATGCAGCTACTAAAATCAAATCCAAATTAGATCCTAGACTAATTATGCAGGATTGAATTACAAAAATGCAGGGAAATGAATTATGGAATTCTATACCAAAACTAGAACATGACAAAAAGAAGAAAAAGCCAAATCAAGAACAATGCTAGACCTAAACACTGGAAAACTGAATCACCTTGTAATTGAAGTAATATTTTGCATAATTGACATATAAAGTTCAATTGAAACTATCCATAACAATGAATTAAAATCAAACTAACAAACTAATTTGAATCCTATGAATCAAAATTGATTTAAAGGTGCTGAATCAACTTCCAAATGCAAGGCCATAGTGTATTTTGCAAGTTTTCCTACACCACACTCACTTAAAAGACATTCAAGTGTCTTGTACTCTCAAGAAGACACCAAGGAATCCTTCCTTATCGATTCTAAATCATAGAACCTCCAAAGAGCTACTGAATTATCCAATTAAAACTCAAACAAACATGAAATTAATGCAGAAAATAGAAATGCATAATTTTAAAGTGCAAAACCCGAAACTTATGAAGGCAAGTTACAAGACTCAAGACAATCTTAGTTATCAACCATCTCTCTATTTGAAAAATCAATTGAAACTATGTTCAAACAATGTGATATATCAAAACTTTGACTTCACTCTTAATCAAGAAGCAAAGTACAAAGTAAACCAAAGAGAGAAATTGATTCTAAGCATTGTGAACTAACGGAACTTCCAACATGAATTTCAGATTGAAAAGTAAAGATTAAACCATGAATAAAACTGGAAAACAACAAAAGAAAAGTGAGAAAAGGCACGCGAACAAGGGAACATGAAGAGATGGAAGCTTCGTTGAAGGTAAAATGCAAGAATATAAGAAGAAATTCTAATCGATTTAACTAACTTGTAGAAAGCCATGTGCTGGAAGTTTAAGTGCTTGATTACAATGTTCTCTATGCCAAATCTTACTAATTGCAATGCTTAATGATATATTTATATTACAAAAGTGTTACAGTTAATGGATGAGCCCTATACTACTTGAGACAGCCCATAACTTGAGGGAATCCACTCCAGCACTGCAGCTATTGTAAGGTCCACTTTAAACACATTCCAAAAATCCAATTCTTGTCCAAATTGAGTTATTCAACTTTACTTAGAAAAGCTTGATGAGTTAAGTTTCTAATGTAACAAGAATCATGATTTTTGGATGCTTGTAGACAAAGATACAAATAAAACAGTGAACCTATATTAAATTGTAAATAGAAAATTATACTATATAAATATTGTATTTTGTACAATTTTTAATCTTAGCCTACAAATTCCTAAAAATCTATTTCTTCCTTAATTAAGTTAATTTAAGACATTATAAACATGTATGAACCTGTTTTAGCATTTATTTATAAGTAAAATCAAGTTATATGACACATCTCATACAAAATTTGAGTAGAGATAAGTAATGCAAAGAACAGCTAGAAAACGTAGAAATAAAAGAACCTTGCTTCATTTAGTAAAAAATTTGGATTGAGTACAATGGAGTATAAAAAAAAGAAACATTTATGTAAAAAACTAATCATCTCCATTCGGCTCTTCTTGATGGACCTCGGCGACCTCATTTCTATTATCATCCAGGATGTTGTAAATCGACATCCATTTCCCTTCATTGATGTTGAAGCCGACATTGAACTTTTAAGCAAAAAGAGGCTCACCCTAAGCACTGAGGAACATGGCTTATCGAACACCCTTGTTGAAACCAATAATATGCTCCTCTATGATAGCTTGGGCTAGCTTGTCAATTTTCCTTCTTTATCAGCCTGAGCAGCTTGGGCCTTGGTTAAACTCAGCTCCAAGCCCCAAATATCATCTTTCCTTCTTTTCTCTAATTTTTCATACTACTACCTCAACACTTTCAAGTCAGCCTCGACCTTTTCCCTCACAGTTGCTAGGTTTGCCTCGGCCTTCAAGTGTCCTTTAGTCATCTCGCTCATCTTTGCCAGCAGCAGAGTATTGGTTTCTACTACATCAGCTACCTCTTTCTCGGCCTTGGTCAATCACTCTTTTAGCTCAGGAAGCTCAGCTGCTTCTTAGCGTTCTGACACCACATACTCAACATATATTGACCAATGATTTTGGTAAGAGCCTATAACTGCACCCAGCAAGCTTGTAGCTCCCCCACACTTGCTTGGTGCAAGTACTCCCTATCCACATCCACCAAGTCAAAAGTCACATTTTTACTTATCTTCATCTCACCCCCAAGGAAGCGAGAGTGGCCAAACACCCCTTCAATGGAGCCGACATCAAGACGGCTCCTCTTTGACGGCCTAGGCTCTTCTCAATTTTTCTTTTCTTTTCGTTTATGCTTGCGACACCTAGGCTTTGAGGGGCCGACTACTGGGTCCAGATCCACTATAGGTGGTTGTTTGGCAACCAAAGGGTTCTCGTCAAACGCCTTCTTGGCAACATCAACCATAAGTTGGCGCATCTCCTTGAAGACATTTTTAGGCATTCCTAATACACCAACTAGTATTCCTACATAACATACAACATTTAACAAGATTAACACTGCAAAACATATAAAAGAATATAAAACAACACATACTGGAAACATTGGTAGGGAGCTAGGGGTGCAAGAAATTGTCGAGGAATGGTCGATAGGACAAGCGCCTTGGTAGTTGATCCAAGATTTCTAACACTTGCTGCTAGTAGATAGTTAGTTGAGTCCTCGATATGAACTTGTATCATATTGGGGCTTTCGTCCAATATAAAGGAAACGTGGGTCGTTCACCGTCAAAGAACAAGGGCTTCTTGGCTTCTTCTATCACGACTTCAAGAAGCCCCCCTTGAAATTTTTATAGTTGACGGTGAACAACTAGAAAAGAGTGTTCGCCGGCTAAGTTATCAGCAAAACCCAACTTACTAAATCCTTCCCCCGAGTACAAAAATGATGTAGGAATAATCCTGAGTTGGGAATAATAGACAACGATTCGCACAATACTCGGAACGCTTGCAACACAACCCAACTATTGGGATGCAACTATGAGGGAGTTATGTTCAAATTCCTCAACACTCCCATGGTGAAGTCATTGAACGACAACCTCATGCACAAATCCGTGAAGAAGCATCCATACATATAAAATAAATCCTTCTCGGATTCCTCTCAGCCATGGCAGACATGATCTATGGGGGTGCACCTTCTAGCAAAAATAAGATTATTCCAGTAGCCTTTGGCCAACAAATGTTGACCCTCAACAAACTCAGTCACCTCCTTTGTCTGAGTAAATCCTGAGAAGTATAAGGAGACTGAAGGTTCTACCTAGTCATAGACGGCACAGGGCGTGTGGTCGCACTGAGTCCATTCCGCCTACTCATGTTCATCTAAGGACACCGAATTATCCTTGGTGTTCTCGGGCTCTCGTACCCCAGCATTCTCAATTTCCAACACCTCAGTGTTTTTTGCTTTTAGCGCCTCGGTATTTCCCGCTTCCAGTACCTCGCATACTGAGGACTCTAACTCTCCAGCTGACTACTCAATAGTCGAATCTTGGCCACTTGCCCTAGCTGACCAGCTCTCCTCGAAACTCTCGAATGCCAAAGAAGAAGAAGAAGACGAAGACATATCAGCAGAAAGCAAGAAAATGTAAGTAAGAAGATTGAAGAGGAGTGAGTGAATACATCTAGGGACTTATCACCCATATTTATAACACAAGTTCGGGTAACCAAATTGTCTCCAACATTGATGGCGGTTACCTCGAGTCCAACGATCAACTGCACATCTGACTCTTCCCCCTCACTAAGTAGAACCCTCCACATCAGGTTGGAGAGAGAAACTTCTACAACTAACTTTTTCCCGCTCATTTTCATAGGAAGATTTTAAGAAAAAATGTGTTTTGGTATTCTAAGTAATAACCATAGTCATATCACCCTCCTCGACCTCATGACTAGGGGGACTTGTGTATTGGATAGGTATCGGACCCTTGTTAGCTCATCAACTTCTAACCATTTAAGGCATGGAGGATACTTGTCAGACAGTACTTGCCGGCCCTAACTGACAAGTACTCGACTTGGTTGTAGGCCCAATTAGCATGGGCCTAAAATAGACCTTTGTAACAGATCCAACACGATCTTCGCTAAACTCGCTCAGAGGATAAGGGGGTTTAGATTCACTAAAGATAATAAGTTATTAAACCATATTATAAATACTCATATAAAGCAGGTAAAATAGGCATCTAATCATTCTCTAATCCTATCCATTATACTCTTACTGACTTGAGTGTTGAAGTGTAATCGTAAGTACACCCCCATTCGATCCTACACGACCAAGGAGTTTAGGAGTTACTTGGAGCACGAAGAACATCTTGGAGTACTTTCTGGCCTTGTAAATACAAAAAACAATAATGATATTTTATAAACTATTATAATATTGTATATAAACAATATTAAGGAGATATGTTTTCTCCATGAAGATATTTTATAAAACAATATCTTTTCTTATCTAAAGACAACTCAAGAGCATAAAAGATGTGGTGTATTTGGACAATGGTTGCAACAATCATATGACCAAAGATAAAGAAGCTTTTGTTAACATAGATTTTTCATTTTCCTCAAAAGTTAAATTAAGAAATGGAGAGTATGTGGAAGTAGAAGACAAAGGCAAAGTTAGAGTTAAAAAAAAAAACAAGGAAGGAAGGTAATTCATCATACTCTTTATGTACTAAAATTAGATAAAAAATTATTAAGCATTGGACAACTTTTAAAGTATGATTATTCTCTTCGATATGAGAATTGAGAGTGAAAAATTTGGGATTCCAAAGGAAGAATTGTTATTGTGGTGAAAATGAAAAATAACAAAAAGATTTCTACTTTTTCTTAATTATGAAGCAAAAAATCAACTTGATGGCTAGAGAAGAGAATGACTTTTATCTATGGCACAAGAGACTTGGGTACTTAAATTACAATGGTCAGATGTTGTTGTCTAAAAAAATGGTATTTGGACTACCAATAATTGAAAAGAAAAATAGAGTATGTGAAAGATGTATGTTTGACGAAAATCATCATCAATCATTCCCAAAGGAAGGAGTAAGGAGAGTCAAAGAAGTGTTAGAATTGGTGCAATAAATGTATATAGTCCAATGAGTACATGTTTTCTTGGTCAAAATAGACATTTTATCTTATTTATTGACAACTTGACTCGCATGAAATGAGTTTATTCCATGAGAAAAAAATCTAAAGTATTTTATATTTAAGAATTTTAAAACTATTATTGAGAAACAAAGTGACAAGTTCATAAAAATATTAAGAAGTGATACAGAAAAAGAGTATGTCAAATGAATTCAAAAGATTTTGTGAAGATGAAGGAGTATACAAACAATTGATGGTTGGCTATACACCTAAAAAGAATGGTGTATCTGAGAAGAAGAATTACAATGTGATGGAGATGACAAATTTGAGACAAAAATATCTAAAGAATTTTGGCCAAAAATAGTTAATACAATAGTCTACCTATTGAATAAATATTAGCAGTTAATACAAAAATAGTAAACCACCTTAAAATTTTTGGATGTGTTTGATATGCTCAAATTCTTAAACAAAAGACAAAAAGTTTGAAGAATCACGTGTTAGATGCATTTTTATTGGTTATAATTCCATGTCTAAGGATTATAGACTTTACAAGTTGAGGACTAAGAAGGTGATCATTAATCAAGATTTCATATTTGATGACAAGATTCTTTTTTTGGAATTGGCAAGAAGAAAATATGGAAGAGAAAGTAGTTTGAACAATTATTTTGCTGTAGAATTCAACACCTAAAAATGAGGAATTAACCCCAACTATATCAAGTTCTTCATCCTTATCAAGTCCTTCAAGCTTAAGTTCACCATCTACAAGCTCAACTCCTTAAAAAATAAGGAGTTTGAGTGATATTTATATAAGGTTTAATTATTTTGTTGTGAAATAAAAAAAACTTTGAAGAGGAAATTAATGAAAAAGCTTGGAGGAACACCATGTAAGAAAAAATTTATGTAATTTAAAAGAACAAGACATAGGAGCTGATTGAGAAACCAAATGGAATAGAAGTTAGGGTGTGAAATGGAAGTATAAAGTAAAACATAACCTTGATGGCTCAATTGAAAAGAATAAAGTAAGACTTGTTATAAAAGGGCTACTAACAATAACCAAGTGTTGATTTTGAAGAAACTTTGACTCCTATGGTACAGTTAGACACCATTAGAGCTTTTTGAATTGAAAGAAGAGGTCTATTTTGAGGAACCTCAAGATTTGTGATTGAAGACTAAGAAAAGAAGGTTTATAAACTAAAGAAAGCTCTTTATGGGCTGAAATACACTCCAAGAGCATTAGTACAACAACATTGACAACTATTTCATAGAGAAAGACTATAAGAAAAGTAAGAATGAGTCTACCTTGTACGTCAAACAAGGTACAATTGATATTTTAATTGTTACACTATATGTGGATGACTTGAAATTTATTAGAAATAATTGAAGTTGATTGAATATTTTAGAAGAGAAATGATGGAGAGATATGAGATAAATAGTTTAGGCTTGTTGCATCATTTTCTTGGATTAGAAATTTACCAAGATAATGATGAAGTCTTTATTTGTCAATAGAAAAATGTTGAGAAAATTGATGAAACCACTGTCGTATGTGATTCTCAAAAGTCTTTAAGTTTCCCCTAAAATGTGATAGGAAAGCAACCTCAAGGTATCAATCCAAGAAGCAATAAATGAAGACTTCAAATCAATGTAGAATGTGATGCTATTTATGTACAAATGAAATGTAGTAATGTAAATGCAATTGAACAGTAATGAATGATTGAATGAATGAACTAAAATGTATTATGGAAACCAAGAAAATTATACAGAATGGAAATTATATATTGCTGGAATAAAAACTAAGCTAACATGTGAATGCTATGTGTAACACAATAAAACAATGCAGAACTATTTAGATGATTATTCAATAGATTAATAGAGAAGTTATATTAAATGAAATGAATGTGATGCTTGATGATGCAATTGGATTGAGATGTTTATATGTAATGCAGATTTTGAATGAAAACTCTATGCAAAATTATTCCTAGTTGTCAAGAATTGAAATCAAGCATAATTGAAAAAGTGTGAAGTAAAAATGCAGAATTATACAATTCTAAAAAAATTGAATAAAACAAGAACAAAAAAAAAACAAAACAAGAACACTCAAGCTAAACTAGAAAATAGAAAAGCACAAACCGAAAAATAGTGAAGTCTATACAGAATTGAAATTGAATTCAAACTATCAAACTAAAATAAGAAATCTATGAATTCATAACTGTTATTGATGAGGTTGGATTAAACTATCATTGCATTGCCTTGAAGTGATGATCAATCGATTCAATCACAGCATAAGTCACACCATGGAAGAACTTCTAGTACATACAGCTAAGCTTGATCAAGACTTGGTTGAAAAACAACAATACAACTCCAAATTAACACCAAGAATTCTTCAACAACAATTTAGATTCAAAGAGAAACTAAAAGAAAGATTTTAAAGTGTAAGCTATAAATGATTAAAGAACTGAATTATGAATTAAAATGCTAAAAAGAAAATTGCAATCAATTGAAAGCTTATTTCACTCTTGACCGAGATCAAACCTCAACTCAAACACCAATCTTTAGACAACTTTGATTATCATACTCCCTCCTATTAAAGAAACTCAATTAATCATCAAGAATCTTGCAAAATCAATGTGCATTCGAAAGACATTCAGCACATTCTTGTTCTTCCCTTAATCAAGAAGCAAAGTTCAAGGTAAACCAAAGGAGAGAAACAACACCAAATGTTGAAAGCTTGTGGCTTAAGCAAGACTTGATTTTCAAATAAAGAAGTAAAAGCTAAAACGTGAATTGAACTAAAAGAGAAGCAAGAAAATAGTGAGAGAAAGCGAGAGAACACACTAATAGAAGAAGAAAGATTTTGATTGCAAGAAAAATGTAAGAACAATGCAAGAAAGCTAAGAACACAAACTAATTGAATTAACTAACTCTCTATTTCCATGTGTTGTAAGAAAAACACGTGAATGACTTGTATTCTTTGCTAACTCTCAGTAATTACATTGCTTAATAACTAATTTATACTACAGAAGTTTTATGCTTAATGGATGGGCCCTGAGCTAAGTGATCCAGCCGATAACTTCAAGGTGGCGCAAATTTGATGAAACCACTGTCCCAAGTGATTCTCAAAAGTGTTTAAGTTCCCTGTAAAATGCAATAGGAAAGCAACCTCAAGGTATCAATCCAAGGAGTAGTGAATGAGGCTTTAAATCAATGTAATGCAGTGATGTTTATGTACAAATGCAATGCAGATTTGGTGGTTTTGAATTTGGGAATGAAAGTGATCTCTATGTATTTAAATGTAAAAAAATACTAGAATGTGACTACTAAAACAATAAGACAAAAATCAAGTAAAGAAATTAAATTATACGAATCGATGCACAATTATGTATATGTAATGAAATGACAATGAATGACTAAATGAAATATAGTATGGAAACTAAAGAATTTATGCATACTGAATTCTAACTTCCTAGAATTAAAGTTTAACTACTATGCAATAGATGAAGTGATGCATATGCAGAATGAAACCTATAATTGCTGAAATTAATGTTGAATCAAAACTGACTAAAAATTAAAGAATGTAACTAGTGTAGAAAAAAAGAATGCAGTAGAATTAGTTTTGTATTTTCTAGATTTGGAATTAACAAGAAAAAACAAGAATCAATATCAAAGGTTAAAACTACAATGCAGAATGAACTAAAGAACAATGATTGAAAATCTAACAGAATGGGAACCTATTAAATTCCTAGTAATCTAGGAATTAAAATTCATGGACATGAAAACATTAATCAAAGATGCTGAATTGAAGTGCTACTTTCTTACCTTTCAAATGCAAACCAATCAGTTTAGCACAAGGTTAGTCACATTTTAGAAGACATCCAAATGTTTGCAATCAATCTTAATCCAGAATTGATTGAAAATTCACCAAGACTTCACAATTCAATATCAAGAATTCTTTAACAATATTTTCATATTCATGGAATGTGAAAGACTCTAAAGTGCATAATTGAATTATGCAAAAATTTAGAACTAAATTAAATTGCATAAAAAGTAAGACTACAATTACTAAATTCAATTGAAACTAACTAAGCATTTTGATTGAAACAAATTCAGGAATTAAGCCTTAAATTTTAAGCAACAATAATTGTAGTTTTTCCTTCAATTCAAGAACTGATTAATCAAGAACTTCTATAATCAAAGCATAGGGAAAGACATTCAATGCATTATTGTTTCACCCTTGATCAAGAAGCAAAAGCAAGATAAGGAAATGAAGAAAAACTATAATTTACCATTGGAAACTTATGATTCACTTCGGGATTTTATTCGAACAAAAA
Source organism: Macrotyloma uniflorum (assembly GCA_016859785.1). NCBI lineage: Eukaryota > Viridiplantae > Streptophyta > Magnoliopsida > Fabales > Fabaceae > Macrotyloma > Macrotyloma uniflorum. The sequence continues at coordinate 170,174 of BDMB01000129.1, forward strand.
TCGGAAACTAAAGCATGGAACAAACTAAAATGAAAACAAAGAATATTGAGAGAGACTGAAGGAACAAAAAATGATCAAGAAGAAGAAGTTGCATTGTAAGAAATAGTTGAAAACACTACAAAGAAATTCAAGAAGCTAAGTAACAACTAACTAAACTCATCCTTGCTTTGCATGTAAGAAAAACGAGTAATATGGCTTCTGCTCTTCGCAGTCTCTGAGTAATTATATTGCCTAATAACTTATTTATACTAAAAAATTTCTACTCTTAATGGATGGGTCCTTAGTTAATTGATCCAACCCATAACTTCAAGGAAATGCAACTCTATATTGCAGCTATTGTGTGCTAACTTCAATCGTAAACTAAAAATCCATTTTAGCTCCAAATTTAACAATTCAACTTCCGTATGAAAGCTTGATGAGTCAAGAGTTCACTGCAAAAAAGAATTATCCTAATCAGACACTTGTGGAGAAAGATATAAATAAAATAGTGAACCTATGTCATAGTATGTAGTAGCTGAATATATTGTATAAGTAAAATATTTTATAAATTTTTCAAACTTTGTCTAAAAATTCATAAAAATATATTTCTTATGTAATTCATATAATTTAAGATAATATAAACATGTATGAGTTAATTTTAGCAATTAATTATAAGTGAAAATCAATTTTCATAAAGAATATTGAAGAAGTTTGGAATGTTTTGGTGTAATCCAATTGATACACTACTAGTTATTAATGAAAAATTGCAGAAAGAAGATGGAGAAATAAAATTTGATGCTAGTAATTATAGAATTCTAATTGGTAATTTATTTTATTTTACTAATTCAAGGCTTGATATCATGTTTGTAACTAGTTTACTTCTCATTTTATAAAGAAATGTGTAGAGTAACAAATGTAAGGGCTAAAACAATAGATGATCGTGCATCACTTTTAATCTTGGGCATTGCATTGCATGCCATATATTGCTCTAACTTCTAGCCTTCCACTTGTAATGAACAAAAAATATATGTATTTTGCATCTATAATGGAATAATAGTCTACCTATACATTATTAATAATTTCAAAACATTGTAAAATATGAAATGTCCAAATACATAGAATACTCAATTATTTAGATAAGGTTTATCACTTGAAAATAAAAAATATTTACAAAAATCATAACAAAATTTATTCATCTTTAAGTAAAACTTCAAGCCACTACTTAGTTTTACCTGCATAACTATTTGCTTTCGTGTTAAGACACGATCATCACAGTATCAACAAAATCACAAACACAAACAACAAAGGTAAGCTAATGTAAACAAAACCAATCAAAATATCTATAATTCATAAATTCATCCTCACAATCATTTATCTAAACATATTCAAGTATTCAAATAATCATAGTCATACCTAATCAGATGCATTCATCTCACTCAATCATTCACATACACCTAATATTCTAGACAAACTCTTTTAGAAAATTATATGGCTGAGACTAGCACCTACTCATGCATACTGGCTACCGGGCGATAAACACAACCCTTTAGAGTCTTTTTCACCTTAAGATTGGTAATCCCTTTAGAGTCTTTTTCACCTTAGGCTTATATGTCTATCCCCATTCTAGCAACCACACGTCAGGATAACCCCTACATACACATATCAAAGAACTAATGACTCAATTCATCCAATGATAAGTGTAGTAGAAGTGTCCATTGACCTCTCACTACATGGTACTCATGTCTACGTGACTAGAATACTATTACAAGTTTGGATACCCCATCTAATATCTCTAGATTTCCATATCTACACTAAAGTTATACCAAAATAATACCTTGTGGTAACTATCTGGCTTAAACACATTAAAACCACACAACCAATCCAAAAATTTACAATATACCAAACCAATCTCATTAACATCAATCAATGTCATTTTCATTTCCATTGCTCCCTGCCATCACAATTTCCTTGGGACGACTACCATCATCACAATTCCTTGGCACCTTTACCATCACAATTCCTTGACACCATTGTCATCATAATTCCTTGGCACCTTTACCATCACAATTCATTGACACCATTGTCATCATAATTCCTTGTGACCTTAGTCACAATTCACAAACATAACTCATATCATCATGACCAATCTCATTTCATAATCAATCATCAATCTCATTTCATAATTCATCACAAATCATAATACGTAAATCTCAACAGTTCAACATAACTCAATTTCAAATTATATTCCACAAATTTCATAATTATATAGAATCCACAATTCAATACTCAATAAATTTCACATCATCATCCACTATATTGTACAATTATGTAACCTCAATAATTTAACACAATCTCATTTCTATAACATGAAATACCAAATCTCACAATCCATGATCAACAATTCCATTATATAAAATTTATCTTGTCATTTTCCATCATAATCCATATATATAAACTCTTTTAATTTAATTTAGAACATAAACAATTCCCTAAAAAAATAGTATATTTTCACTTGAGAAAAAATGATTTCAAAAGCATTTGCTCATCCTCACAGCATCACCTTTACTCACTTAAGAATCATATCTTAAGTTTAACACATTATTTTTGTGTGAAATAAAAATCATTCATTAGTTAACATCCAAGGCTAAAAATTTAATGAAGGATACTTTCTCAAATTTGTAACAAAAATATTCCAAAAAGGTTTCGTAATTTCATAGAAAATTATTTTCCTGACAACTCGACCTTTAATTACAAAAAAATTGTATCTTGAGTTACACATATCCTTTTTACATGCAATAAAAGTCATGAGTTAGATAACATCTAGGAATACAACTTTTATGAGTACCTCTGATCAAGTTTTCCCCCAAATTGAGATAGATGAAAAATTAATTTACTCTTCATACTCTTTCCCCTAGTGTTCTCGAATCTTTAAAGAGATAAGAATTGAATGGTTTGAGAGAATTGAGAGAGATTTGAGAGAAATTTAGAGAGATAATATAGAGAAGGAGAAATAGGATTTTATAGAAATAAGAGTAAAATGAGAGGATTAGTTTTAAATAGAATACTTATAATCTTTTCCTTTCCTAAGCAAGTGGGCTTAAGGTTTACCTAATACCTGGCTCTTACAATATGAGCATACCGATTAGTCTGCAAATAAACGGGGATAGAGTGCTAAACTTCAGAAATGTACCTCACAATGATTTTGTGGGTATATAACTTTATTTTATCACATTCAAGTTGATAAGGTAAATCTTCTTCGTAAAATTATTAATTTATTTTTTGTTTTGTTTTTAATAAAAAAATTATTTTTTGGTGAAAATTTTTATGGGTCTCATATAAGGACTTGCAAAGATCAATCTAATCCAAGCATATAACGATGTCCAATTGTGGACTACATGTACAACCATTATTTGTTTTGCAACTTGAGAGTATATCTTCTCAAACTTATTTGAAGTATATTTTTTAACTCCAGCTTTGGCACATGCTGACATGAATTATCTTTACCAATCAGATTATGTTAACCAACTAGGTAGTTCTTTAATTATGTTCCAAAATTTGGGAATGAAAAAGAAAATCCTCCACAAAATCCTCTTGAAATTCAAGAGACACCACATAACAAAATTTAGGACGTAATAGACAACGTAATAGACATCGTCTTCATTGTAGAACTAGAAACAATTATAGAGATTAAAACTTGGTTAATAACATTATTAATGTTTGTATTTCTAATCTTTATTATCAATAGTTGTATTTAACCATCTTTCTATGTTGGTTATGTTTATATTAATCAATTTTTTAACGTATCGTTGTCAATATTTGATAATAACATGTATTTTCAAAATATTTTTATTATGTAATAAATTATTAATTTAATTTCTTAAATTATAAAAAAAAAATCTTAAAATTGATATTTTAAATAATAAAAAAACAATCTTAAAATTTATATAACATCAATCCATTTAATATTAACTAATCAAATTCTTTATGAAAAATATAAATCATTAAATATTTTTTTAAAATTATAAAATATTTTGATGATATTTAATTCTTATAAATAAACATTAATATTTAAATCTAAAGTAGTACTATAAATGTTAAATGTTTTTGTGTTGATGTCACTCTCTATATTTTAATCTACCACTCTAAATGTTTGTGTTTTTATATCAAATTCAATGTTTTGAATCTATCACTCTCAATATTTCTGTTTTTATATCACTTTCAAAAATTCTGCCAATTTTATTATTTTTAAATTTTAAGTTTAATTTATATTAACAATAATAAATTATATTTTTAGCTAATTAAATAATAATTTTTAATTTTAATATTTTTAAAAAAGTATTTTAAACAAATTCTAGAATAAATGAAGTGTGCACGGATACATTTGAGTAATTTTTTATTTAAAAAAAAAAAAAAAGTTCTCACTCTCAATGTATTAATGTAGTACTCTCAACATTTCTGTTTTTCACTGTTTTAGTCTACCACTCTCAATATTTTTGTTTTTCTATCATCCCAATATTATGAATTAAATTCTATTATTTTTTTTTTATTTTTAAATTTTAACTTTATTTTATATTAACAACAATAAAATATTTCTTTAGCTAACTGAATAATCTTTTAAATTTACTAATTATTTAAAAAAATATTATAAATTTTAACATAAATTTATATTTTTAATATAATATTTACAATTTATAAAGAAAAAGATATTACATGAAATTTTATAATATAATATTCATTTTTTTCACTATATTACATAAATTAAATTTATTTATAAATTATTTTTATTAAATTTCATTATTTAATATTAATAATAATTATTTTTAAATATTTGATATTTAACTTTTATATTTTATATTTATTTTTATTATTTAATGTATATTAATATCAATTTTTAAAATACTATTTTAATATATTATATATAATATAATAAAAATTCATTATTATTTAATATTAATAATAGTTATTTTAAAAAAAATTAGATATTTAAATATATATATATATATATAATATAATTAATTAGTTTTATATAAAAATATTATTTTATTATAATATTACAATTTTTATTTTTGATAAAATATTTAACTTTAATTTATAATTTTTTTCTATATTTAAAAATATATAAAAAATACAAAAGCCTGCTTGAAATTTGGCTTTCCGAAAACCGAATTCCAACAAGCAAAATGGAAATAATTTGTAAAATTGGAAGTCATGATTCAGCTCACTAGAGATCGAATTTTGACATTGAACAGTGAAGAATATCAACTTAGTAAATAAATAACATATGGGTTAATTTAAGTAATATTTTATTAAATAATATTATTTAAGTGAAAAATTCATAAAATTTCCAAATTTATCTCTATTGCATTAAATTGATATCATAATATTCCATGAATGCTCTCCAAATAAAACTTAAGTATTTTCTCTAATTTTTCCATGTTCTACATGTTGTAAATTATTTAATTTATTTGTACAACAAAACATGTTTATTATATGTTAAAACATCATATGATACTAGAATATTGGATAGAAGACTTTTAAAGCTAATATAAGGTCAAATAAGGGAGATGGACAAAAACAATATACCCTATTATTGATTATATAAAGCTAAGTTTAGGAAACATTTACAAGATTCAACTAACCCAACTATATTAGAATTTACAACTACGATTTGAAAGATTTTATGTGTTTGGATGATTGCAAGAAAGAGTTTGTAGTTGCTTGTAGATCTTTTGTAGGTGTTGATGGATGCCACTTCAAAACTACTTATGTAGCTAGTTGTTGGTGGCTGGAGAAATAGTATTTTCTACTTTCATTTGCAATTATAGAAAATGAGATCAAAGAAAATTGAAAATGGTTTTTAAATTTATTATTAGATGATATTGATGATATTTAAACCAATTAATGGGTGTTTATATCTATGACGTTCTTTTACTCTAAAATATTTTTATTTAATAAATAATAAAAATATGAAAAATAAAAGATAAAATTTTTTTTATATATATATAATTTTTTAAAATAAAACTCACAAAAATAAAAATATAAAATCTCAAAATCAAATATTCTTAAAGTTCTTTATAATAAAATCAAAAAATTCAAATTAACTTCTTCGAAACAAAATAAATAATCTATATAACCTAATATCATATTTAATTAGAGAATCTAATAAAGATAATGGAAGTCTAAGTTCCATTACCTAACACCCCTTCATCTTTATCAAATGTATGTTTACATATAAAATTATTCAACCCAAACAAAAACACTACAATATAAATAAAAGAATGAGCAATATATCTCACATATGTTGTAAACACTATAAGAAAGATAGATAGAACTAACATGTAAAAATATCACATGCACCAATATATATTCAATCACAAACTCACTTCATTGAATCAAATATATTAATGCTCTTATCTTTAAATGCATGTGGTACCATCACACGAAACACACATATAAGTAGTCTAGAAGTATATGGGTCGAATCATAAAGACCCTCACAATCCACTCTCAACTAAAATGAGTCTAACAAGAGGAAATCAAGATAGTATAGTCTGAAGAAGCCCAATCCTTAACCCAATAAGATTAGATCTTATTGGGTTAAGGATTGGGCTTCTTCTATTTTATAGTCGGTCATGGTTGTCCCTCATCTCACTCTTAGATGAGATATTCTTGTTCTAAAATCTCTTAAGTTAAGGAAAAAGACCATTCAGATCCTCCTTCATAAATAACATCTACCCTCAAGAAAGTATGAATGAATGAATGAAGCATGTGCATATAAATGCATGTCACACAAATGCATTACTCATTATGTATCTCAAATGATCAAGTATAACTTGGATTTTTACACTAATAAGTCACTACTTAGACTTCTTAAATGAACAAGTATAACTTAGGTTTTATCCTATTAAGCCACAACTTAAACTTCTTAAAACACACAAATAACTCGTAAGTACATCAAGAACTCATTATTATAATTGACAAGCACCTCAAAATAAAATACAAATTATCATACCACAACATCTCATTCATATAGTAATTTATCATCACACATCAAATATATCTCTTAACACATATACATACATAAGATTTACACATAGAAAACTATCACTAAATCTCTTAAGTTTTTTTTAATATCTTACTTTCTTTTATTCTTTATGAAATTTCTTAATTGTAAAATCAATATTTAATATCTCATGAAGTTGACTCTTATCTCGTTTTAAATCTAACACAATTATCTACAACTTTTATTTTGACCTTAAAATTTGATTTAACCGTTTACTATACCTAAAATAAGGAAAGACATAAATTTTTATTCTAATCGTGACAACATGACCTTAGCATACTAATTTGAGCTATATAAACTATTTTTATGTGAAACCAATGACATTAGTTAACTAACATTTAGGAATACAATTTTTATATGAATTACTTTTTCAAAATTGTAATAAATGTATGTCTAAAGTATATTATACTCTTGAAGCAAAATCATCTATAACTCAATCTAATATAATTCCCACATATATTTTAATGGTAAATTCAAACTCAAAATCCTAATAAGCACAATTTATATGAATAGAATATAAATATTAAAAAAAATTATAAATACAACATGAATCAATAATTAAATTACAACTCATCAAAATTATAATATTAATCAAAATTATTATATTATCAAAATTTCATTGAGGACTTATGGTTGCCTTAGCATAAATATAATGTATTTTATCTTTAAATATTATATTAACAAAATCCTATTGAGGTTTAGGGGTTATCTCTCTACCCATATTTGTTATAAGAATTGATATATGAGACATTCCTCAATCTTACTCTTACCTTGAATGACAATACACAATACGCAATACTTTGAGATGCAAATCTTTAATTTAAAAATCACTCTCCAAACTCTTTGTAACACCCTTCTACCCCAAAATTTTTTTAATTAATAAATAAAAAATTTTGAAAAAATAAAAGTAAAAGAATTCAAATATATTTACTTCATAAATAAAAAAATACAAAAAAGGAAATAAGATTTCAAAATAAAACTCTTATTATGAGTAATATTGCCTACTAGAGCAACAGTGGTAGACCGTGAACTAGTACACCTGGTAAGTTCCCAGGAAAGAGAGGTGGGTCACTAAGAACACTCTTAAATATCAAGTCTTTCCTAGCTAGAACTTCCCTAGGCATGCACCCTCACACTACCACACTATTTATCCAATAACCATAATAACTCTTTTCAGAAGTGGAAAATCGAATAAAATATTATTAAGCATTGAAATAGCCTTTATAAATTCTTAACCATAAAACTTTAAATTAATTTCTTCAAGATAAATAATCTCTTTATGTCCCGACGTCACACCTAATCAGACCATCCCCAAAGATCAAGGCATAGAAAATCTATGCTTCATTAGTCAACTCCTCCTTGTCCTCATCATAAATATGTTCACCTATAAGAACATGCAACCCAAACAAAACACCAACCACACAAATAGAAGAGTGAAGAATATATCTCATATGTTATAGGTACATATAAGAAAATAGGCAGAAATAAATACACACATCACATGCAAACGTATCACACGCACCAATACATACTCAATCACAAACTCAATTATCTCAAATGCATTAATGCTCTTATGTTCTTAACTCCAAATGCATGTGGTACCATCATACAAAAACGCATATGAGTAGTCAAGAAGTACATGAATCGAATCAAAAGATCCTCACAATCCATTCTCACCAAAACGAGTCTAACAGGAGTCAGTCATGATAGTATAGTTGGTCGTGGTGACCCCTCATTTCAACTCTCAAATGAGAGGTTCCTTGCTCTAAAATCCCCAAGGTCAAGGTAGAAGACCATAAAGACCCTCCTTCATAGATCGAACCTACCCCCAAGAAAGTATGAATGAATGAAATATGTACACGTCAATGCATCACACATAAATGCACAACTCATCGCATATCTCGAATGACAAAGCATAACTTGGATTTTCACACTACTAAGCCTCTACTTAGACTTCTCAAATAACCAAGCATAACTTGGATTTCACACAGTTAAGCCTCTACTTAGACTTCTCATACCAATAACTCGCAAACAACTCAAGAACTCATATCATGAGTCTCTCAAACTCAACCCAAAATTTCACAATATCTCATTCCTATAATAATTTATCATCACCTATACTAAAGATATATCTTCATTTATATATACATACTAGATCATCACTTATATTAAAGATATCTTTCTTATTTTTTTTCTATTCTTTCTATGACCTTTCTTAATTGTAAAATCAATATTTAATCTTATACTTATCCTATTAACTTGATTCTTATCTTGTTTCAAAGCTAATAAAATTATCTACAACTTTCATTCTTACCTCAAACATGATTCAATCGTTTACTACACTTAAATTAAGAAAAACGAAAACTTTCATTCTATTCCTGATAGCATAACCTTTAATCGCTAAAAAAATCATATTTTGTCTTACCAACTATTTATGAACGAAATTACCACAATTGGTTAACTAACATCTCGGGCTACAATTTTGATGAAGACCTATTTTTCAAATTTGTAACAAAAACCTATGAAAATAGAGTCGTAACCTCAAAGTGAAATATCTCTAAGTCAATCCAATATACTCTCACATATTTAAATGACAAATTCAAACCTAAACACTTAATGGTCATATTTTTTCCTAAATATGATATATAGTTTATGAATACACTAAAAACACTGTAAGTCATAATTATCCAAAATTATATTGAGGGCTTATGGTTGCCTCGAAACAAACAAACTCCTATTGAGGCTTAGGGGTTGCCTCTCTACCCAAAATTCTTATAAGTACCCATATATAAGACATTCCCCACTCCCCCTCTTACCTTGAATAAATATATGTGACATCTTGTATGTTAGGCTCCGCAACGCCTCTAGATGTTACGCTCCGCAACATCTTGAAGTATTACTATGTGACGCCCTTAGTCATTTCTAGTATTCGTTTACTTCTTCCATTTGCATGAATTTGGTGTCCCTTAGTCGCACCTCGTCTAGTGTCTTGGCAGGGCATTTAGAGAGGTTATCCAAAGAAAGGTCCCGGTCTGAGGGCCATGACTAAGTGGTGTCAAGCTATAAGTGCTTCAAGGTCAGGAATTCACAGGCATATTTTTGAATACCTGTCCATGAATGCTCTTAGGGGTTCTCCTTCTTCTTGTTTGACGTAAACCAAGACCAGATCAGTCAGCGGGTGTGGCCAACTTGCTACGAAATGGGTGGAAAAGACTGCTTGTAAAGTAGGATAGTAGTCTATCGAGTTGGCTGGGAGGGCACAGAACCAACTCAAAGTTGCTCCCCTTAGCGATGTGGGAAAGACCTGACACATGATTGCATCGTTGGTGGAATACAAGTTCATGTGGGTCTAAAAGGCATGTAGGTGGGTATCAGGGTAGGAGGTGCCATCATGAATCATCTCCAGGAAGTAGGAAGGGGGGCTTCCATAATTCCATCTGTTAATGGATGCAAATGCTCTTCACCCTTGTTTGGTTGTGGGATCGATAAGAGTACTCCGGACCGAGCATCTAATCGATTGTTAACGGCTTCAGACCAGGAATCTGCCTGATTGTTGGCGGTCCCTAACAATTCTGGTGGTGGCTGGGAAGTAGCCACTTCGACGGCTAATGAGGGACGGGGAGCGCTACTTGACCGGGGTGTGGCCGGTCTCTCGGTACGAGAAAAAAGCCCTTCGTGTTCTTCTATCTTTAGTCTCATTCTGACGTTTTCCTCCCTTAACTTAATCATCTCGTCCACGCTCCTCCTCTACCCCTTCTTAATCTCCTCCAACTCCTTCAACACTGTCTCCATCAGGCGCACGGGGTCAGGAGGGGGAGTTTCAACAGATCTCCCTACCTCCTCCTAACTAGACTTATTCCTAATTATTTCCATTGATCTCGGGAACACCTCGACCCCATAGTGGGTGCCAAAATGTACTTACAAGTCTCCTGAACTCCTTGGTCGAATAGGACCGAACTGTGGGGGTACCTATGATTACACTCTAACGCTCAAGTTAGTAAGAGTATAATAGACAGGGTCAGTGAATGATGAGATTATGTGTTACCTAGTTTAGATGATTATTATTTATAATATAATAAAATAATTTATTACCTCAAATAAAACTAACCGACTTATCTTCTGAGTGAGATCCGCGGAGGCTAGATTGATTATGTTACTGTAGTCTGTTAAGGCCCATGGTTTAGTGAGCCTATGGCCCAATTGTGAACTTGTCGGTTTGGGCCGACAAGTTCTTAGAGAATAATGTCTTAATCCAAGTAATTTTAGGCGAGCGTGTAGGGAACTAGTACCTACCTGATACACTATCAAATATTTTAATCTATTTTCTAAGTCCATTTACATATTTTAATTAAGCCAAATATATAATTAAATTATATTTTTTTATTTTAAAAAATAGGATGTTTCAATATCTAATCAACCAAAGCTACAACAATGTTTTATTTGATAATTACGAATTACTATTTTGCATATATGACACACAATCTAATCACTATTTAGTATTGAAGGGTCTTATTCCAATTTATTTATGAAATTTTAAAAGATGTGAAAAATAGATTTTGTGTGAGACATTTGTGTAATAATTTTATGAAGTTTGATGGGAGAAAACTTATAAGAAATTTGATGATGGCAATAGCAAAATCAACATACTACAAGCATGGGGTGAAAAAATGGAAGATATGAAAAAAAGTAAATGAAAGATTAGAGTTAATTGTAATTTCCCCAAAGTGTTGATGCAAGCATACTTTTAGTTGCTATCTTAGTGTGATATCCTTATGAATAATCCTTGAATATGTAATATTATTAGCTAGAAACCATGATCACAATGTTGAGTTAATTAAGACATGTTTGATGAGTAGGTTTGTGACTTTGAGAGAGAAACTATCCAAATATCTTAATAATGTAATTGCCAACAAAAATGCTAGATAGCGGAGTTGAAAAATTTAAAAATTGGTTATCTCTTTGGTTTGGCTATAATAAATGGCTATGATAAATTTAAAGTTACACATCATTTTAGCATGGAAAAATTGTAGTTAACATTAAAGAGCATATTTTCATAACAGAGATATCTATAAAAAGGAGATTTTTAGATTACATAATATACCTTTAGTATAATTTATGATAGAATCTTAAGTTTATTTCTAAATTTTAAGAGAGTTTACGTAAGTCTTGGGAACTAAGCTTATGTTAAATTAAGCCTATCACCTTATGTTAAATTAAGCCTATCACCCTCAAATTGATGACCAAATTAAAAAAATCATCAAATCTTTAAAAGACCTATTCAGAGCTTGTAAGTTAAAGTAAGGGATAATTGGAATAGTTTTATTCCTTGAATAGAATTCACCTACATTAATATCTATCTCCCAATATTAGAATATACCCTATAAAACTTTGTATGTTAGAAGATGTAAGAAACTTTTAAGAATCTTATTTTAAGGTCTGATGTAGTACAAAAGCTATGAATAATGTTAAGATGATCCAAGAGAGCATGAGAGTGACCTAGAGTAGATAAAATAGTTATGTTAATAAAAGGAGGAAAGAATTAAAATTTAAAGAAGAGGATCATGTCTTCTGAGAGTTACTCCATGAACTAAGGTTAGAAAAGACTTAAAGTTCAAAAGGCTTATGTCTTGTTTCATTGGTCATTATCAAATCCTAAAAATAATCCATTAAGTGACTTACCAAATTGTTTGACAAACACTACATTATCCATCTCACTAATGAGAGTCTATGTACTCATTTCCATAATTTATGAATGATATAACTTAAGAAATTTTTAGAAGAGTATGATTCATCTTATTCATATGTGTTATTATTATCTTGTTATCATTCTAAGTAGCAAATTACACCTCATTCGTTTTCAAATGACTATTAAGTGGTCATCAAATTTTAAGCTTTATTATTCACATGTATTCTTATCTTATAAGAATTTCAAGTGATAAATCACCCATTCATTACAAGAAAGACAATAAATAATTATTAAAATTTTAGTTATTAAATGATAAAACAATTCACTAATCAAAATAGTGACTAATTTAAGTTGGTCACTCTTTTATTAATCACTGATTTATATTAATTAAATAATAACTTAATGAATAATCAATTTAGTAACTAAAATAGTGATTAAAATAGTGATTAAATCAATAATTAAATGAATAAGTAAATCAATAACCAATAAATAACTAAATCAATAATAGAATTAATAATTAAATTAATGAAAAATTAATAATTTAAATTAATGACTAAATAATAATAAAAGTTAATTACTAAATTAATGATTAATTTCATAATCTAATATTCTTTTTGACAAATTTAATTATATCAAACACGTAGTGTTTGATATTAACTTCTGTTCTCAAATATTTTTATAATATCTTTATTCTCTTTTTGTCAAATTTGATAAAAAAAATATTTAAGTTACTGTTTTATAATAATAATCTTATATTTTTGTTCATTATATAAATTGAATTGGTTCAGATACAAATTAGAAAATTGTGTTACACTTGATTTATTATTTTTATTTATAATTTTATAAAACTTTATATATAATAATAATAAATAATAATAATTTTACGAAACTTTTTTTTCATATATATTTAAATTTTTTATCTTTTATTTTGATTGAAGAGGTAGATTTAATAGAATGAAAAAAAAAAACTAAATGAAGTTATTTGAATAAGAAAAAAATAGAAATAGATAAAAATAAAATAATTTTATTTATTATTATTAATTTATAATTATTTATTACCGTTTTAATATTATTTTTAAAATATTACTATAATAAAATAAAAAAATTAAATTTATTTATTTTTAATATTTTTATTTTTTTAATATTAATTTTTAAGTATTTTAAATTTTTAAAACTTTCTTCGTAAAAATACAAAGAAAGTATAATTTCTTCGTCCTATTTTAATTTTTTTCTCTAATATATTAATTTTTAATTTTATTTTTTAAATACATACTCTAACATTTACATTTTTCTTATATTGAGTTGATAATTTTTTAAATTTTACATTTATTATGTTACATCTGTATTTTAACTTTTTTAAAATTCCATTTTAATTATTTTTAAAGCTGAAAAATGGAATAGTTAAAAACATTTTTTTTTAAAACATGAAAAATAATTATTTGCTTTTTAATTGTGTTTGACAATAATTTTATTAGATATAATTTTATATTTTCTCCTGTCTATTTTTTTTCTTCAAATTTATCCATACTAAACACTTTATTTGAAAAATTTAGTCAAAATAATTATTAAAAAATAAAAAGTAACAATATAGTTGGCCCTCATAACTTTACAATAACTAGTTGTATCATAATCAAATTTCTTTTAAAGTGGAGTGATACCTTTAACACTTAAATTAAATGCATTCCTCCATTTTATACATTTCAACTAACCATTGTAGTTTATATTATTATCTATCTCTTTGTCCCATTGTACACAAACCTTGTATCCATTTTAATTTTTAAATTAAATCTTCTGAAATATTTATTAAAAAAAAAGAAATATAAACTTTAAAAAATACAATAAATTTCACTAACTATATTTTACTTTTAGTTCAAAATTTATATATTTTCATTAATTAAATACAACAAAAATATCTGAATTTATATATTACTTTTCTATTAAAAAATCAAAAAATTGATTAAGGCTTTGTTATTTAAAATTTAAAATAAATATAATTATTATAAAAGTTACTACTACTAAAATTATTACCAAGTTAGGTAATAACTTTCATATCCTATATATATTTATATATTATCCATATTCATTATAAAATAAATTTCTTAAATGATATTATGATTGATGAGATAAAATAATATATATATATATATATATATATATAATATTTTTAATTCTTAAAATTTGAAAATTTGATCTTGAGATATTTTATTATTAATAATTTGATTGTTTATTATAAACATTATTAAAATACTCTACGGTTATATATTCAAATCATAATATATTTAAATATTTATTATGTAAAATAAAATAACATAATTTATATTTTTAAATTATTAATATATAACATACATATATTTTATATTTTTGGAAACTATTTATTGTTATATCTAAATTTAGATACTAATATTTATGTGTGCGTTATATTATGATTGAAATTGCATCAAACATGATTGAAGTGTATCTTGATCACCCTACACACAAGATAGGATTATTAGTGCCCTCTCACCCATCTTAGTATACCTGTATATCGAGTGCACCACCAATATCTCTCATTGACTTCTCCACCATCTAATTTTGTAGTTTACATAATCTGACCAATTACTGAAGTTTGGGATCTTATTGAAACTAATTTAGCATAATAGCTCACCATACTAATTACATTCTCATACCACCCGGGTACCATGCATCATACAATCACAACTAATTTTGCACACCAATCCTTATGGCTCAACTCAACCAATAATACAACATTGATTCTAGATATAAACCCTTATGGCTCAACTTGACCAATCACATTTCAATTAATTTAAACTTCATATATTTCAATTACTCGACCAATATTTTAACAAGTCGGCAAACATCACTTCAACATGGTTGTCAAACACTAACCACTTCCATAACTTGACCTACATCCTAATAGGTCAGTCATGTACATATAATCTCAACAAGTAACCAAACACTAATCATCTCAATAAATCAGCCAATAGCTCAACAAGTGACCAAGAACACTTCAATCACTTCCATAACTCAACCCACACTATTTATAAACAATCAACATTAGATAGTTCAATAACTCAACCAACACCACTACAAGTCGATCAAGTACACATAGCCGCAAAATGCAATCAAACGTTGACCATTTTAACAACTCAATCAATACTGTAACATGTTGTTGACCAAACATTTATTCTCTCTTTCACCGCCAAATCACCTCTTCCACCATTAACCACCTCTTCCATTAATAATAATTTTTTTTCACCGTTAAAGCTTAAACTCTAACAAATGTCTCATCACTTAACATTTTTAATCAAAAGCTAATTATTGCTTCCATCGCTAGAGCTTCTTTCACTGCCAACAAACCTCTTTCTACTGTCATACTTACTGTTAGCTACAAATTTATGGTTAATAGGTCGGCTTTCCCACCGCCAAATCCTTTTCACCGCACGCCCACTATCAGTAACAAATTCATTGCTAAACAAGTCAACTAGGAAGACCATTTGATCCAATCAAACAAGTTGGTCAAATTTATTAGTTTAACAAGTAATATAACATATTCCTATGTTAGTCTACTCAACTAAGTCAGCCACAAAACTATTTTCTCCAAACTCCCATTAAATTGAAATATACCAAACAAAATTTATACCATTAATATTATCATTCAAACAAGATACACCATTTCACAAATTGGAATCTATCAAAATATTATTATTCAAATAATAACTTTCTATACTTACAAGGGTCGAGTACCTCTAAGACTACTCCTTTCTGACTCCTTCTCGATCTGCTCCTAATCTTCTTTTGGACAGTGTACGGGGGGTACCTCCATTTACACTAAAACGCTCAAGTTAGTATATAGTGTAGGCAAGGTTTAGAATTAGGTTAAGAGTGAGTGTTACCTTGGCTAGACATGTCTATTTATAATATAAAATTATATAAAATTCCTTCCGTGAGCTCTAAGTGTGAGATCCATTCTGATCATATGTTGTCTTTCTAGGGTTGTATACGAATCTTCCATTATGATGATTTAAGCCTAATTTTGTGGGATTCTTTGACATTGGTTGTCTCTTATCAAGGATCTGGGACGAGTCTTTATTGTGAAGGATTCAATCCAGATATGGTGGGAGGTTCCTCCTCCCACGAACCCTCTAGAGATAGTATTTATCACTCCACGTATTGGCCGATGTCGTCGTTCTTCCCCTCTGCACTCTCAGCTCCTTTCCCTCAACCGAGACGGACTTCAGTGTTGGCTTCGTTACCTATCTCGGTCATGGTTTCTCCTAAATGGCTCTCCCTTTTCCTATTGTTCCTTCCTTACAATTTTGCGTAGGTGGTTAGCTTGAATAAGCTGCTCAATTTTATTCCTGAGGGTTTTGCACTACTTAGTCGTGTGACCGTAATTTCGATGATAGCGGTAGTGCTTGTTGCAGTCTACATCGAATGGTGTCGGGGCTTGCACAATTTGGATCACATCCACATTAAGGGCTTCTTCCAAGGCCCTTCCCTGATTGACCAACAATGGAGTAAAGTGGCTAAACTTTGGCCCTCTCTCTTTGTGTTTTTCTCTAAGTTGTGGTTTGCTTCCTTTTTCCCTCTCAGGTGCCCTCTTCTCGGCCTCCTTCTTCCGAGTTCTGTATATTCTCATCTCTTCCATCTACATGAACCCAATAGCCCTGCTTTTGACCTCATCTAGAGTAGAAGTCGGGTTCTCTAACAGATCATCAACAAATAGTCCTGGCCTTAGAGACCGCAATAGGTTGTGCTAAGCGACCTGAGGGTGCAATCCTGAAATTCTCAAACAAATCTGAGAGTACCCGACACAGTATTGTATCGTGTGTTGAGTACAAATACATATGTGTGAGGAATGCATGTATGTGGTTGTCGGGACAAGAAGAGCCGTTATATGTTTCTAGGTTCAACCCTCTCCAAATCGATGGGAAAGGGGTCTCCATTATCTTTTTTGAGAAGGGATGTATCCTTGATTTGGAACCTAGCACTTGGAACATCGACATTACGACTGGTTGGGATACTAACTTATTACTCTCTACCCGAGGGTTCTCCTTGGGTAGTTGGGGTGTTGCCACCTCAGGGACCGGTGACAACGGTCGGGCCAGGCCGGAAGGATTCCTAGCTTCATTAGGCGGGGGTTCTCGTCTAGTCCGAGACCCTGTTGGCCTCGTAGTGCGGGAAGAGACTACTTCTTGTCTCTCCACCTTATGTTGAAGGAGGGTGTTCTATCATTCTAGCTGATCGATTGCTTCCATGTTACTTTTTTGTTCCTTTTTCATTTCCTCAAATTCCTTCATAAAAGCCTCTAAGAATTACCTTTCCTTCAGGGGGAGGCTTCGTTCGACCTCCTGGACTCTTCTTAAACATATTTCTGGTGATCGTCATAGTTCCGTACTTATTCGATCCCACGGTGAACGCCAAAATGTACTTACAAGGTCGAATACCTCTAAGACTACTCCTTTCTGACTCCTTCTCGATCTGCTCATGATCTCCTTCTAGACACGTAGGAGGTACCTACGTTTACACTCCGACACTTAAGTTAGTATACAATGTAGGTAGGGTTTAATATTAGGTTAAGAGTAAGTGTTACCTTGGTTAGGCATGTCTATTTATAATATAAAATTATACAAAATTACCTTCCGTGAGCTCTAAGTGTGAGATCCACTCTGATCATAGGTTTTCTTTTCGGAGTTGTATACACTCAAAACTTTTGTACTCCTGGGCAAAGCTAAAGTTTTATAGTTCCATGCTCTATAAATCAATAAATCAATGGTGTGCTCATAAAAATCATTATCCAAGCCTCATGTGTTCAAGTAACAGCAGCTAACACTTGACTCTTTAATTTAGAAGCACTCATGAATAAATCAACAAGAATCATCCAACATAATTTAGAGTTTCCTCACATGGGTCAAGTGTTTCACTCATCACTAGTGTTTAAATAGGGTGTTGTTTCACTCAAATATAATCAATGCAAAACCATTTACATAGGCTTGATTCTAAGTTCAATCATCATAATTAACATGCATCCAAAGAATCACAAGGGCTTTAATTAGGCTTATAATGGGGCCAATGGCTTGTAATTTTTGGGCATGGATAAACAAGACTATAAATCATGGAACTTTGATCAAATAATTAGGCATAGAATTCTTGAAAGTGATTACTCATAAATAACTCATCTTTTACCTTTTGACTTCATAACTTTAACTTTCTTTTCTTTTCTTTCTTTTTCAACACTTTTTGCTTTGATAACTTAGCCTCTTTTGTTCACGACTTTCTCTTTCTTTTTCACTTCTTTTGCATAACTAACATCACCAAGATCACCCTACACTTGAGCTTTACTCCATCCTTAACTTAGAACCTTTTTTTTTCAACCAAAGTCCATAGGTTAACATGGTTTTTCCGGTCAATGGCTTATAACGTAAGGGTTATACACAAGAAAAGGATAATTAGACTCAAAATGGGTGACTAGGGATAATAACATTAAGGTAGGCTTTATTTGGCTAGTGGGCTGCAACATACATGGCCTTGGTCATTTTCAAAGGATGCACATAATTAGATAATTTACTAAGAGAATAAACTCAATAATTAAGCATAAAAAATGCATCACACACATCAATGAAAACAGGCTCAAAATCTCACGGCTATAACTCAATAATTTGAACAAAACCTGTTTAATTTAACATGAGACATTCATAACTCAATCATCAATGTGCTTTGCTGCATCAACTCAAATAATCACAAGGCAAGGGACAATATATAAGTGTTACAACTCACGGTTTTCACAAAAACAAAATCAATAAATCAAGGTACTACACCAATAACTTAGCTCAAAATCACCAAAGCCAATACATCAATTCAATTCAATAATTAAGAAGCCTCCCTAAATACCCCACACTTGAAGAACACATTGTCCTCAATGTGAGTGAGAATAAAGTTAGAAAGATAATACCTTAGGAGCTTCCAAACCCGCAAGGATAATTCACCATAACTTATTCCTGTACAATTGGATCAAATAGATGAATGATGGAACCTTTTGGTTCTCCTCATATACCTTAGCATTTAAATTACCTGTACATGTGTATTCAACATGGGCAAGCAGCTGTTTGAATTCTTCTGTGTTTTGTAGCTGTTGCCCCTCTTCTTCTCCTCCTATTTTTGTATTTTCTTCATTTTTTTGTGATTTTTCAATGGTACCTGCAAAAGACAAATCTAATGGAATATGTACATCATGGTTAAGAGAAAAATTTGCAAACTGGCCACACTGGCCGAACACTGTCTAAGACTCCAAATCCTCTAATTGCATACAATCCCAAGTCCTATTTACATCTGATGTATTTACATATTTACACTCCATGTTTCTTTTTGTATTTTCCATGTTTTTGATGTTCCTATGTCCTCTGCCTTAGCCTTTCAAGCAAGTTCCTATCAAAGATCATGTGGAAAGTTGCAGCAAATAACACAAGAGCAACTATGTAAATGCAATGCTAATGCAACCTAAAACTATATGCTGTGGAATGAATCACTCAAAACTCCTACTTCCCCGGCAACGGCGCCAATTTGATAAGACTGGGTGTCAGCCAATCCTCAAAAAAGATTCCCTCAACAAATAAGATGTAGTACAGGTAACCAGAGTATCAATCCTGGGAAGTAGTGAGAATAGGTGATGAGAAATGAGTGATTCAAATTAGGGAAATGAATGTAATGCAACCTAAAATCCAAAATAAAACTAAAAATGAACCTAAAAGGGGTTAAAATACTATATACAATGATATGGAATGGAAACAGAATGCTAAATGCAAAAACAGTACAGAACCTACCAAAGTGACCACAAATGAATAGTGAAACAAGGCTAAAATGGTGCTCTCGGTCAACTACAAGTAAATGGATGAATGTGTGCACCAACAATGGTCCAATATGATTTATATGGTATATGAATGCAGTGGTAAAAATATTGGTGCAGAAAATATGGATGGAAATGCAAGTTGGCCGAGAATCACACAAAAATGACTAAGTTTGATGCACTAACCTTGGTCCAAAAATGAAAGTGGTCAAAACGATGAAGTAGATGCACAAAACGTTAGTAAACAACAAAATATGGATATTTTACAAAGGCGTGGCTAGCAAAATATGTACAGAAAATCGAATTGGCCAAGAGTAAAAAATCTGGCTAAGTTTTGGTGCACCAAATGCACCACTCTCGATCAACAGTGAAACTATTTTTTATTTTTAAAATTATGGGTGGATAGAATGGTTCAAATGGATGAAAGATGGATGTTGTAAAATTCTTGGTCGAGCAAAAGTGACAATGGCTAAGTCAAAATTCAAAATTTGTGCCTGATCGAGCCAAAACTAGCCAAAAATGGGTACTCTCGGTCAGAGCTCAAACCAGTGACTTTTGCTTGGTCAAGAATGAAATTGCGTGCATAAAATGGGTGGTTGGTCGAGGGAAATTCGATTACTTTTGGGTTTTGAGGTTTCTAAATGGGAGATGGCTAAATGGAGGGTGGTTTGGTGCGTTTTAGCTCAAAATTGGCTAAGTTTTTGGCTAACTCTGGACCAATTTCAAATCAGTGGCAAATGGCAGATATGAATGAATGAATGAATGCACCAATGTTTGTTTTTGGTTTTTCTAATTTTTCAGGGGGGTTTTTGGTGAATAAAGTGCTAGGAAATGTGTGGAAATGAACCTAAGTCTACACTAAACTAATGCATGAAATGGTAAAAGTAGCAAGACATTTAAATCTAAATCTAATCAACCTAAACAGTACCCGAACTATGGAAAACAGTAGCTAATCTAACGTGACTAGTGAGTGATTCTAAGTCGGTTTGGGAGTGCTACAACTTAAGATTAGTGTACCCCATGGCTAGGCCCCAATTAACCTATCCCTCTAAAGACATTAGAGTAGTGCACACTAATTCTCAAGTCCGAAAGAAACCTCCCTATTCCCCAACAAAGTCTCACAAACAAGTCAAGTTTTAAAGCATGTAAATCAAAGCAACGAAGTAACTCCATGGAACATGCGCACATAACTCAATGTCGTACCTTAGCTTTTGAGTGATCTCAACATTGTGAAAACCTAATTTTAGAAATCAAGAATTCACCATAACCATACACAAGCTTCAACAATGATACCACAAGAGTTTCCGCAAGCTAAACAAAGTCAAGGCTCAAATCTAAGAGTAGTGAGTCATTGGTGGCTTTTCCAAGGAATTTGTTCGATTAAATCTATCCTAAAGCATGCAAGAACTTAAAGAAAGCATGTAAAAGATGGAGAAGAACACAACACAGATCAAACGCAAGAAGAATCATGGAGAAAATGGAGCGAAAACATACACAACATGATGAACAATGGTGCTCGCGCAAGGAGAAAAGTGAGAACCATGATCGTGGGAGAAGAGAGAAAACGAGAGCTCTTTTGCATTAGATCTGAACTTATGATTCAATTACACACAATTTACACTGAGTTTTTATAATATATACTCCTACACAACTTATTACAATAGGATTGGTTGTAGACAACCAAATTACATTCAAGTGGAAGTGGAATAGACGCGCCAGCTCATAACTCAAGTGCTTTAGTTAACTTGCAACGCACATATCTTCGTCGTTTCTAATCCAATTGCGACGATTCAAAATCTCAATTGAAGCTTTGCATCTTAACTTTGAAACGCCACCATTCTTGCTTGATTTGGAGAACTGGCGAATTTTCTATAATTAATTTACTCGGACACGTTCACTGGGCTCATCCGGCCTGATGAACCCCACTTCATAAGCTTATGGAAAATTCAAATCATATCCAAATCAAGTTATTCAAGGGCTCAATTGAAGCCCATTAAGTTAGCTAATTAGAAAATCCAATTTCGTCCAAATTAGAGATCATTTGAGTTCTAGAGCATCATTTTGGCACTAGTGACTCATGAGACACGTGAGTTGCACATGTGCCAACTTCAAACGTGTGTGTAGACATCATTTGAACTCCAAATCACACACTTCAAAATCTGGATGAAAGTTGCACGTGTCTAGTTTAATTTTCAACTAGAATCAAGAATTTTGGATCCTTGTAGAAATTACAATAAATAAAACAGTGGACAATGATGGTCCATTAACTCAAGTAATGCTTAATTTATCTTTGTTAATACATTATAAACATTAACATAATATTATTAGGCACTTAATTTATGATAAAAATCAGTCACATCAACCACGTAGGGGGTACCTATGTTTACACTCCGACACTTAAGTTAGTATACAATGTAGGTAGGGTTTAGAATTAGGTTAAGAGTAAGTGTTACCTTGGTTAGACATGTCTATTTATAATATAAAATTATACAAAATTACCTTCTGTGAGCTCTAAGTGTGAGATCCACTATGATCATAGGTTTTCTTTTCGGAGTTGTATACGAATCTTCCATTATGATGATTTAGGTCTAATGTTATGAGATTCTCTAAGATTGGCAGTCTCTTATTGAGGATTTGGGATGAATCTCTATTATGAAGGATTCCACTCAGATATGGTAAAATCTTCACTTAATGTTATATCTCAATTTATGAGAATACTAACTGAGATATATCCGGTACAGATTTCGTACCTGTGTATTTTTCTAATTCAATTTCCTCCTATATATTACCTAGATATAAGTATGGATGACTAAATGATGAGCCGAGTTCTTTCCCTATTACCATGGCTTCTCAATTTTTTTTTTTTTAAATTTAGAAAATAGTAGAATATCTTTCCTTTTTAAGAAAATTCATTAAAATTGATTTTGAAAGATAGATTTAAGGTGAAAAATCACAATAGTCTAACTTTTTATTTATAAAATTTAAGAAACTAGTTAAATTATTTTATTATAAAATTTCACATTGTTACAATAAATATGATTTTAATATTTTGAATTTTAAAAATTTCATTTCAGTTGCTCAAATTTAAAATAAAAGTACTATTTTTAATACTTTTTATACTAAATTTGAAATATTTAAAAATTATTTTAAAAAACTATTTTAGTTTCTCAAATTTACATTTTAAATACTAAATATATTTTAATTTAAAAAAGTTGAAAGAATAAAAATATATTTATTGTAAATTTTACGAATTAAAATCATAATTTTGATTATAATTATTTAATTAACTTACGGGTATTCTTGTGACTTCAAGACAAACTGAATACTAATATATAAAAGCAGCTATCATTAATTACAATTAGGTACTTAATGTCACTTAAATTAAACATATGCTTTTAAAAGAAATCACATATTGAGCAATGTTTTCCCATTATTCAAATATTCCAATATTTACTAGTCACTGATAAGAAAAGAAAAATTGAAAAAACACAAGGTATGATATTCTGTCTCATAAATAATAAGATTCAAAACACAGTAGACATTTAATAGAGAAGTACCAATAGGAACAATATGAATAGTGTCCTTATGGCATGTTAAAACAACATAAAGTTTTAACAAGATTTAAATGCAATAGTTTTGAATCAATATTAATTCAAGTCAAGCCTTCATTCAATTCATATGCCTCCAAAATATAACAAATCTATAGTTTTAAAGATAGAAGAAGAATAAGTCTTAAGTAGAATTTGTGAAGTACTTATAATAATTCACCACGAAACCTGACACCTACAATTGGAAATATGTGTTTGATATGAGTGATATAATATGTTTCTATAGGTATTTCTATCTTATTTCTTTTCCAAACAGTAGTACCAAAACTGAAGTTTTTTTTTTTAACTTTTATGTTAATACGTGGACCTTTCTATTTCTTCTATTGAATGTTTTAAATATTTTCTCATTTTAATTGATGACTATAGTATATTTACTTGAGTTTTTTTATTTAAAATTAAAGCTGATGCCAAATCTTCCTTGAAAACCTTTATTACTTTAACTAAAAATATATTTGATTGTCACTTAAAAAGAATTAGATCTAACAATGGCAAAGAATTTTTACTCACTAATTTTTATTCATCTAAAAGAATTGCTCACAAAACTTCTTATGTTGAGACCCCTCAACAAAATGATATTCTTGAGCGGAAACATCAACATTTATTAAATGTTTGTAGAGCTTTACTTTTTCAAGCAAAACTTCCTAAACTTTTTTGGTCCTATGTTCTTAGAAATGTTATTTTCTCATTAATAGATTACTAACTCCTCTCTTAAAACTTAAGTCCCCATATCAACTTGTTTTTGGAAACAAATCAGACTTTCATTTTCTAAAGCCTTTTGGATGCCTAGCTTATGCCAATACTCTTACTGTTGGTAGATCCAAATTTGATCCAAGAGTTTCTAAATGTATTTTCTTAGGTTATAAATTTGGTACTACAGGGTATATCATTTACAATCTTCACCCTAAATCTTTTTGCATTTCTAGAAATACTATTCTTCTAATTCTGAAAATTTTAGTATGTTTCCTAATCTCAATTCTTCTGAATTTCCTCATTATAATTTTCTTTCTGTCTCACCTTCTCTTCCTACCCCTTATGTGCCTAATACTGATGTTGTTATTGATAATGTTCAAAACACTACTCTTCCAACTAGAGTCTCTTCTAGAATTAAAAACAAACCTACTTATCTTGATTAGTACTATTGTGGTACTACTTATGCTTCCCAATCAAAGCCTTCTACCCCTTACCCTATGCATTCTTTTGTTTCCTATGACAAATATTCTATTGATCATGTTTCTTTTTTTCATTCTATTTCTGCACATGTTGAGCCTATCTCCTTCGAAGAAGTCTGTTTTCAAGATTGTTGACAAAAAGTAGTGGCAAGTGAGCTTCAGGCTTTGGACAGGAATCAGACTTGGTGTTTGGTTAATCCTCCTCCTAGCAAGAAGATTGTTGGATGCAGATGGGTGTACAAAATTAAATACAAATCTTATGACTTTATTGGAAGGTACAAGGCAAGGTTTGTTGCTAAAGGATTCACACAAATAGAGGGGGTTGACTACTTTGAAACTTTCTCTCCTATTATCAAGCTCATTACAGTTTATTAGTTGTTGTTAGTGCAAACAATTGGTTTCTACACCAGTTAGATGTTGACAATGCTTTCCTCCATGGCGATTTGAAAGAAGATGTCTATATGAAACCTCCTCCTAACCTCACTCTTCCTCATTCTAAAATGGTTTGCAAGCTTCAAAAGTCTCTCTATGGTCTCAATCATGTTAGTAGAAATTGGAATCAGAAACTGACATAAGAGTTATTCTTCTTAGGTTACAGACAAAGTTCTGCTGATCATTATTTGTTCATCAAACTTTAAGGTACTACTATCACAATTCTCTTAATATATGTTGATGATATTGTCTTTAGTGGTAATAGCCTTTCTGAGATTTAGTTTGTCAAGAGCCATCTTCACTCAAAATTTCATATCAAGGATCTTGGATTAAGTTCTTTCTTAGTCTAGAGGTTGCAAGGTCTAAGTATGGTCTAGTTTTGAATAAAAGGAAATACTACCTTGAGTTGCTTTCTGAAGCTGATATGTTAGGATGCAAACTAGCCCCAATCCAATTGATCCTTTTGTCAAATTACATACAAGTCAAGGTTCTCTTCTTCTATATCCTTTTTTTTTATAGGAAACTTATTGATAGGTTGCTCTACATTACTCATACAAGGCCAAATATAAGCTTTGTTATTCATTTTTTCATTTCTGTTTTGTTCTCTACTTACTCAGATAGTCAGTCTGCCATCCAGATTGCCAAAAATCTTACTTTTCATGAAAGAACTAAACATATTGAGGTAGATGGTCACATAATTAGGATCAAGATTCAAGAAGGACTTGTCAGATTAATGTATGTTCCTTCTTCTCAACAGTTGGTCGATGTGCTTACTAAATTACTTTATCTTATTCCTTTCAAGACTATTTTGTCCAAGATGAATAATTTCTTATTGTTATTAGTTTGTTTCTTTATTTGTTAATCTATTAGTTTGTTGACAATTAATCCCCGATATATAAACAAGTATTTTTGCACGTTTATGATACAATAATGAATAATAAAAAAAAATTCTCCTTTTTCTCATTTTCCACTCAAAATTTAGGATTTGACCGTTGATCTCAAGTGTTAATTTAATAAAAAATTTCTCTTATCTAAATTTAATAAACTAACTACTAAGTCTAGTCCAATGCTTTCATAATGAAAATGTGCAAATCAATGTCTTTTTTGGTGCTTTCACAATTGATATAAACTTGATTTTCATATTATGTAAAAATTAATGTAATTATTTTTATTGTTTAACATTATTGAATTCTTTTGGTATGTTGAACCCTTTATAGTATGTTGCGTAAATTTCATGAATAATCTTATATATAAAAGTAGAGGTGTTCGCGGTGCGGATATATATAAAAATATATCCGAACCAAATATAAAAATTATTTGTGGTTCAGTTTAGTTCGATTTGAAATAAAAAAAAATCTGAACCAATCCAAATCAATTTTAGCGGTTTGGTTTGGATCGATTTTTGCGATTTTTTTTATAATTTATAATTTTATTTTTTTATTAATAATTGACTATTTTTATATTTTTAAATAATAAATTAATAAAAATATAACATTGACTAGATTTCATATGGTTACAGTATTAGTTTATAAATGATCTTAGTAGGAAATGATGTGGTGAAGATAAATTTGAATAAGAATTAATGATAAGATAATGAAATCAGAGTAATGGAACTTTAAGTAAAAAATCTTAAGATGCATTTAACAAAATGAAAGTTGTAACAGACAATAATATGTTTTCTTTGTAAAATAAAATTAAAAATAAATATAATATTATTTAATAATTGCGGTTTGGTTTGGTTCGATTCGGTTTTGAAATACCAAACTGCAAATCGAACCAAACTGCGCGATTCTAAAAAGAAAAAGTTCAAAGTGATCCGAAAACTTACAGTTTTTAATCAATTTGTGGTGTTTTGGATCGGTCTTCGATTTTTTCTTTAGATCGGTTCGGTTCTGAACACCCCTGTATAAAAGTAAGCCGAGACTTGTAGTTTTAAAGATAATTTGTTTCTGTAAACTCATTGTGGTTGTTCTTGACGGATCTCATGCTAAATTTGTTCTGCCAGTAGTTTTCAAGTAATAAAGAGGTTAGATAATCGAGTCTAAAAATGAAATTATTTTGCAAAAAATATTTCATAAATTTTAAAGAAAATAATTACAGGGAAGAAATTAGATGCATCAGCAACCACTTGGAAAGTCAAATACACATAAAGTCTTAGATAGAATTTGAAGTGATTTGATGAACAAAAAGTTCTTTACATAAAATTTTAAATTTTATAAGTCAAAAGTCGAATACACATTGTGTAAGGGTTGTTCGATAAACCGTTTGGGTTTTAACAAATGTACACATTCATACCTCAAAACTTGTCTATCCACAGGCACATGAAATTGTTACCATGGATGGATAGTCAAAATTTGACTCATATATTAAAAGAGAAATGGAAGAAAATGTGAGAGAAAGGTTGATGACACACACTTGACACTTGAAGGTTAAACTTCCCCTATCGTAAGAAGACAATGGCTCATGCGAGGGTCTCGAGTTCATCAAGGTTAGTCTTTGTGCTCATCAAACTTGATGTTCGCTCTTGTTCAAGCTATTAGAGGGTGACAACGCTAGCACTAGTTTGAGAAAAATACTAGTTAGAGAACACGTGTGATAAGTTGAGAACACATGGGATAAGTTACAAAAACGTAGATTTAATTTGGAAAAAATCTAGAACAATATTATCTACATCTATTTCATAATATTAAATTTTAAGAAATTATTTTATAAATTAAACAATATTTTAATATTAGAATCAATTTAACTTTTTTATACACTAAAATATTAAATCTATTTTTTTATTCTTTCACTAACTATAAATTCTATCAGGATTAAATTTCGATTCTATCCTTTAAAATAATAAAAGTGAAAATAAAATGTCCTTTAAATTGATCAATTGATTTTTTTTTTAATTATATGAATTTAATTTTTTACATTTACATTTAATATTTAATAATAATTTTTTATATTAATATTAATTAAATATAATTTAATTTTTTATTTATATTTAAATATATAATTTTAAAGAAAAAGTAGGAGAATAAAAACATATTGACATTTAATTTAAGAGAGGAAATTTCCTATCAAGAGATGCAATGCATCGTACGATCGTTAATTTCGTCATTTTGTTTCTCAGACTTCACTGACCCCTTTCAGCACACACCCTCCGTCTCAGCCACCACGACCACCTCGACCTCGCCACTGCCTCCGGCAGCAGCTGTGAGCATTTCCCCCGTCACGTTGCTAACTTGATCGTAGTTGTTGATGCGACTAGAATTTCATAAACAAAGAGATATTTGGAGGATTTTCCCTTCATATTTGTCTGGGCCACAGATTATTGGTTTTGTTGTTTTATTTTTTTTTTTTTTTTTGGGTTTTGGGTTTGCTGAATTTTGAGTTTGTTAGAGTTTTGGTGTTCCAAAGTTCATGGAGGGGTGTTTTGAGTTGGATCACTTTTGTGAGATATATATAATATGGCTTCTGGAGATGTTTCATCTTTCCTTTTAAAATTTCCGTTTTTTCTAAATAGTAGGTTGAGTTTATTATTATGGGTCTCGTATTTCTATCGTA
This sequence comes from Macrotyloma uniflorum, assembly GCA_016859785.1. Lineage (NCBI taxonomy): Eukaryota > Viridiplantae > Streptophyta > Magnoliopsida > Fabales > Fabaceae > Macrotyloma > Macrotyloma uniflorum. Next base: position 199,505 of record BDMB01000129.1, read on the forward strand.
TGTGGCTAATTTTGATACTCATGTCAGTTTTGAGTAAGTTAATTAGATTTTCTAGTACTAATCTCATTTCCAATGTTGTATTCTTCTTTGCATTTGTCTATGTAATAGGTTTAAAAAACACTCTCAAGTTTCACCCATTTCATCCTGTGTGAAATTAAAAATGGTTACTTTCTAAGTATTGATTTTATTTTATTTTTTATTAAAATTTAGGTGAGTTTTCACTTATAATCTGTCAACTCAGCGTAAACGGGGTGGGCTAGGCTTTCCAACCATTGGAAGTTTCAACAATGGCAGGCATAGCTATACTACTAGATCTGTGGAGGAAAAACCAAAACTTGAGCTCTGGATTGCACTCTTCTCACGCTTTTCATTCTTCTAGTGCCTTTTTTTCCGCCTCTGCTGCTGCAGCTGCAGCGTCTGTTGCTGCGGGGACTGGTTTTGCCTCGAGGGCTTTGATTGGGTAAGCTCTACCTCCATTTTTCTATACAGGCATTGTTCTTAGTGTTTTAGGGATGTTGCTTTGTTGTGTTGTAGGATTTTGATGTAGGCAGGATACACAATCTGAAAAAACATGATAGCTTTTGCTTTTGAAGATTTGGGTATGGCTGTGGATTACAATGCAGTCTACATTTAAAGTTTATCTGGATGGTGAAAATTTGGGTATTTTTATTTTGGATAAATAGGTTGTTGATAGTTTTAGTGTGTGCTGCAGGTTATTAGGGCGTAATTTTGTTCATTGGTATAAATTTGAATCCATTCTACACTTCCATTTATTTGTGGAATAGTTAAGAATTCTAAGATTTTTAAAATTTTATTATAATGCTCGTTGTGGTGGAACAATTTATTTGTTGTTATGATTGTTTGCTTGAAAGAGTTAAAAGTGGGTTGGGGAAGAAATCATAATATGAGAACGGAGACATGCTTATTACAAGGAAATAAATTGGAGTTTGCTCTGTAGAGGTTGAATATGTTCCAAAGAATTGTTACTTTTGGGGATTCTAAGTAGTGAGATAAAGGGCTTATAATTATCATTCATCAAACACTTCGCTAAAGTTTGGTTGTTTTTCCTTTCTATTTCTTCTGAATAAGATATTTTGCATGAGTAATTCATTGTCTGTCCTATTGCAAAAACTCTTTTCTTATGTTATTGAATTATAATATGGACCGTGCTCAACGAATTGTTATTGTTCCTGTGTATGTCTATATATACTGAACTCTTATTTTGTTATTTATTTATTTGGTGTGTATGTTAGGGGATGTAGTAGCATATTTGAAGGAACTACCATTGATCTGATTTTAGCATTTTGGAGAAATGAAAGAAGGAAAGGTTGTGATGTTTGTAGAAGTTTTATGAATTGTGTGTAGTAGACAAGTCTGTCCTACTTTGGTTTAACTTGCTTAATGAGCACATATTACTTTTAACTGTCACATTATTTGTTAGGCCAGTCATGTTTGCAAAGATGGAAAAATAACTGAATAGTTATTTGGCAGTAAGAGAGTGGGGAGGGTGATACGGGAATCATGCAATGGGGCCAAAAGGGAGAGAGAGAAAATGGGTATATAAGGAGGGAGGGTACCCAAACGAAAGGGCGGGGGGGGATTCTTCTGAGGTTTTGGGTGGTGATTATGAGTAGAGGCTGGCTTTTCTCATCATCTAGGTGTTTGTTTGCTTTTACTTGCTTACTGGCTCTTCCAGATTTGTAAAAGGATTAATTCTATCCATAGTCATTTACGGTTTCTGTTGATTTCCCTAATTCCATTATAAAGAGGAGTTTTCTTCTGATAAGTGATACATATTAGTACTCATTTATCCATTTCTCTTGTTTGATATCTTGGTTCATATCGTTATTTCATTTTCAGGTCATCAATTGCATATTCTGATGCTGGTGCAGCATTATCTGAAGACTATATTTCTAATATACAAAGTTCTATTGAAAAGAATTACAAATATGACGCACTAAGATATAGTACCAAGCAGTATAATGTGGAACTTAAACCTCTCTTCTCTGCTTTTGAATTGAGGACATTTGCAATGACTTCTATAAGGTCGTTCTTGATGTTTTATTTGCCTCTTTTGGAGCCCCGTGCGGAAATGGAAGATGACGAGGATTTCTTGGAGGAGGATCAAGAGCACCATGTTGATCTGGTTGTTCCCTTACAAAAATCAGTGAAGCAAATCATACGTGAGGTGATATTTTATCTTGCTTTCTCTATTCATGGTTTTATATATTGTGATATATGGACAATGTATGAAATTGATTTGTTATTTAGTATTAGTGACAATGCTGTTAAGCTGCTATATGTTGCTTGTAGTTCAGGAAACCCCGTATCTAATTCATAATTAGATTCTCTCCATTTCAGACACAGATAGATAAACATGTTAATTGAGGAAAGCTGTTCCTATTTGTGTACTTTTGTTTTTACATGTGGAATTTAATGAACCTACAACTATTTTTCTACACTAAAAAATAATGGTCATTTTCATTCTTAGATCATACTTAATGTAGGGTGATGGCCATATGAAAAAAGATTGTTTCTTTCAAGAAAAAGTAGGGAGAGAAAATATTGGGTATGGTTATCCTTGCATAAAGATGTCATGCCTTCTAGATAACAGAGTTGTACCATTGAAGAAAGTTGACGTTATTTAGAAAATTTTGAACACTCCTGTACATGCTACCAGCCGTTGAACATCTTTTATATAGTCTAAAAACCAAAAGTTGTAATAATTACGCACAAAACCAAAATCTAAAATTGCAAGCAATGTACATTTTTGAGGAACCATATTGGCATTTTTACTAGGCGCTATTTTTTTCTTTTAAAAAAATTAGTTTCCTCCAATTTGTTAAAATATATGCTCATCAAGAAGAGGAGTTGAATTGGTGTAATTTTAAATCTAAAATGCTTTTACCCCAATATCTTTTTGAAAAGAAAAAATCTTATAAACCTCCTCTACTTCTCCAATGAATTGATTTACAAGTTTCAGTTTTGTAGCCAAGGAATCTTTAAAGATAAGTTCAAAAGTTATTGCAAATTCATATAGTTAAGCAATTAAAGATACAAAAGAAAAGTAAAAGATTAGAGAAAGATCTCACAAACTTTTTCATGCTGGTTCACTTTCAACCCTTGAAAGCTACATCTAGTCTTTCACAATCAACCTTAAATTGTAGGATTCCACTATAAGTAAGATTCTCTAACACTCCACTAGAGAGACCTTTGATAGCAGTCAATGCAACTCAAGAATCATCACTGATTCTTTACACAATTTTACAAGTAAAAGAAACAAGAAGAATTAAACATGGGGAAGCATGAACAATTAGCCTTGACACTTTCTTGATCAAAGAGACGAAATCTTGTTTGAAAAAGTTTCTTTTGTTTAACATTTGTGAGAAGCTGACCTCTATGCTTTTGCTTCGTGCATCAAACATTTGATATCCTCTTCTTTTACATGCAACACAATCCACCATGCATATTTGATTGGTGGACCCTACTTTATGCTTTTTCCTTCATAAAAGGATTTTATGTTAAGAAAGTCCTACATCGCTTGCCTCAATTCTTGGAGTATAGCTTATATATTTGTTGGGCCACTTTGCTTAACGCCAATTAGTTTTAAGTTGAAATCTGACATGGTATTAGAGCCTATAATGATCTTAGTCATACCTATTCTAATAGGCTCGCCTTGTTCGGCATACATTTGTGGAGGGGGTGTTAGGGAAGTTATACATTACTTGCCTCAATTCTTGAAGTGTGTATTATATATCTATTAGGCTACTTTGTTTAAAGCCAATTAATTTTAAGTTGAAATCTAACACTTTTCTTCATCTTCAAGCCCATATGGACACTAGACAACCGTCTACTTCCAAAATGTCCTCTTGATTGAATTCACCTTGAGACTCTTACATGAGGTCCATCTTGATATCTACATAACTGTTGTCTTGCAATTAGAAAGTTGTATATTAGAATCAATTAAGTCTAGGTATTTAATATGACATGGGTATGATATGTGATATAGATGTGAAAAATTATTAAAGATTCAAGATACTATGTCCCTAAAAAGGAAAGAAAAAGATACCATATGGTCTAGATACATTAGCATGAATTTATCTTTTTGTTTTATGCACAGTATTTGTAAAAGGATATTGGTCATTTCTCATGAATTCAGCACCATATGGGTGGAAGATTACAATTTAGATATTATGATTCGTGATTCATATCTTACTATTCTATGCAATTTGACTACCTACTCATTCATATCAATTTAAATGGCTGTATCTTATGATGCATGGATGAATATATGCAATTTTGTATCATGATATGAATCACACAATTCAGTTATTCATTATTTTTTTTTACTTGAACTTTCATAAAAAAAATTGAGAAGTCTAATATAGGTATGGCAATGGGTTGGGTCCGGGGCAGATTTAGCTCACCCCACTTCGTCCTCACAAAAGGCAGGGTGGGTGGGTTTGGATTTATGAGAGACGAGTTTAAAATTTTAATCCCGTAGGTAACCCGTCACACCATTTTTTACATTATTTACACATATGTTTTAAATAATTTATATATTCAGTTGTTATATTGTGCTTCAAACATGAGAAGCAATGAAAGTTAAGTACATTTGATTAGTCCAGTACATTATTTGTGACTCATTTAATGCATGTACTCTATTTAGCTATGTAATTGCTTCGTTTTCCATTCTTTTAACTAAAAGGTTAATAACCTCGTACTAAGAATTCTTTTGGTGAAGTTGTTATTTATTTACTTTAAAATGTTTACATTTATATCATCTATGTGACATATTTGAAGTAATTTTTTATTGTTTTTGAATCGTATGATTTAATACAAAATTATGATTCACACTTCAAAATTATATTGACAATTCCCAATTCAAATCTTGATTTAAAAACCTTGCCTATGATCATAAAAAAACCATAGTAACGTATCTTTCCCTTGCCCATACTAGAATATGCTTTCCCTTATGTACATGTTACAAAAATTAAGTTTATTCCCCCAATCCATGTCAAAAGGGCCATCCTTAGTCTTACTCAATATTGACTAAATAATTTCTTACAATTTACTATAGCTTTGAGGATATGGAGGAAAATGTAGAGCTACGTTGGAGCCATAAGTAATGTTGATCTTATTCAAAGTATTGGAGTTTATCCCAAACTTATTAGTTAATAAACTTCAAAACAACAGCTTAATCCCACTAGGTGATGTTGGTTATATAGATCATATGACGTCATTTTGCCTAATTAAAGACTAAAAAGTTTTTGAAAAATTGTTGATATGAGGTCCATCTTGACCAATTCCTCCAATCTCCTTGGTTTCCCTCTCTTCATCAAGCTTAAAACCATATAACCTACTTTTCTCACTTAGGCATCCCTTGGCCTTTGTATATGTCCAAACCACCTTAGTTCACTTTTCGGTTTTTAATCTTTTCCTAGGTGTTGTTTACAACCATTTTATATCAACAAACTTCAAAAATAAAAAATAAAATTGGGTGATACTCTCTAGATATTCATAAGGCACCAGAACCATCTATATAATACAATGGAGGAGAAAAAGAGAATAAAGACAGAAGAGAGAGGGGAGTAGAGGAAAGCTTGAAATAGGGAGACAAATAGTAATAACAAACAACAAGCTAATTTGTCTCCCTAAAAATAGAACCTAGACATATATATTAACACTCCCCGTCAAACTGGAGTATACAAATCATATGCACCAAGTTTGGAACATATAGATTGAATCCTAGGTCCTCTTAAGGACTTAGTTAAAATATCTCTCGTTTGTTCATTAGAATTGATGAATTCAGTGTTAATCTCCTTGGACAATATCTTCTCCCGAATGTAGTGATAGTCAATCTCTATGTGTTCCGTCCTGTCATGAAAAACTGGATTTGAGGCAATATGAAGAGTTGCTTGATTGTCATAGTATACAATCATTTGTTCAACTTCACAAAATTTAAGCTCTTGAAGAAATTGTTTAATCTAGATAAGCTCACATGTAACCATGGCCATAGACCTATATTCAGCCTCTGCACTAGACCGAGCGACAACATTTTGTTTCTTGCTCTTCCAAGAGACAATATTTCCACTAATGAAAACATAGTATCTCGAGGTAGATCTCCTATCAATGGGACAACCTGCCCAATCAGCATCACAATATTCTTAAACTTGAGTGTTGCCTTTCTCTTCATATAACAATCCCTGTCCTAGAGCTTTTTTCAAATATCTAAGAATACGTGTGACAACATTCCAATGATCAATGTCGGGATTTTGCATAAATTGACTAACAACTCCAACAGCAAAAGAAATATCAGGTCTTGTAATAGTGAGATAAATGAGTTTTCCCACTGGTCTCCTATATCTCTCAAGATCAGGGTAGATTTCACTTTGATCTGCCATGAGCTTTTGATTCGGGTCCATAGGACTATCAACTAGCCTAAAATTTTCTAGACTCGTTTCCCCTAGAATATCAAGAACATATTTCCTTTGTGAGATCACAAACAACACCATCTTTTGATTGAGCCACTTCAATACCAAGAAAGTACTTCAAATAACCCAAATCTTTGGTGTGAAATTGACTGAATAGGTGCTTTTTCAATTGAGATATCTTTGCAGCATCATTTCCTGTAATCACTATATCATTAACATAGACAATTAGGTACACATGCTTCCCAGGAGATGTATAACAATAAAAGACAAAGTGATTTGCTTCACTCTTTTTCAATCCAAAAAACTGCACAATAGAACTGAATATACCAAACCAATCTCGAGAAGATTGTTTCAACCCATAAAGAAATTATTGCAACCTGCACACTAAACCATACACCCCTGAGCTACAAATCCAGGAGGTTGCTCCATATAGATTTCCTCCTCAAAATCACCATGCAAGAAAGCATTTTTAATGTCAAGCTAATGGAGGGGCCAATGACACGTGACAGCCATAGCAAGAAACATACGAACAGTAGTGATTTTGGCTATAGGAGAGAATGTATAACAATAATCAAGACCATATATCTAACTGTACCCTTTAGCGATTAACTAGGCTTTAAGGCGATCTATAGTGCCATTAGGTCCAACTTTAACAGCATAAACCCACCTTCAACCAACAATTTTCTTTCCAGGAGGAAAAGGAACAAGCTCGCATGTACCATTTTGTTCAAGAGCCTACATTTCATCAATTAGGCTTGTTGCCATCCAGGATTAACAAGTGCCTCATGAATAGTTTTGGGAACAGGAAGAGAGGACAAGGAGAAAATAAAAGAAGAATATAAAGGGGAATAACAATGATAACTCAAGAATTATAAATTGGATAAGGATTACTAGTTGAGTGAGTACCTTTCCTAAGGGTAATGGGCCAAGCTGAGGAAGAGTCATGTAAATGAGTGGAAGAGGAAGGATCCATGGTTGGAGGATCTACTGGAGGAGGAACAAAATCATGAGAAGATGACTCATGTAAAATAGAACTAACCCTGTTGTGTCTTTCGTTGATAAGTAATGAGAGGTGGAGGAACTAGATGGATTAGATGGAGGCTCACTTATCGAACTAAAGGATGGGATGGGAAGAACATGTTGAAGAGAAGAAAGATAGTCTATGGTAAGTTGGAAGAAAGGTGTGTCCTTAAAGAAGAATATATCAGCTGATATATACTACCGTTTAGTAGTTGGAGAATAGCACTTGTAGCCCTTCTGAAGATGAGAATATCTCAAGAAGACACATTTAATAGCTTTAGCTGAGAGTTTGTCTAAACTTGGGGTAAGATCATGAACAAAACAAGTACAACCAAAAACCTAGGGAGAGACATGAAATAGGGGATCATGTGGAAAAATAATGGAGTGAGGGATTTGATGGTCAAGTGAGGAAGAAGGCATCCTGTTTATAAAAAAAACATGTCGTGAGAACTGCATCTCCCCAATGATGAACAAGAACATTTGAGTTTAACATTAGGGAGCGTGCAATTTCAAGAAGATGACTATTTTTTTCTCTTTGCTATGCCATTTTGTTGTGGAGTATGAGGACATGTTGATTGATGTAAAATCCCTTGTGAAGATAAAAAGGTGGACAAATCATGGGAAAAATATTCTTTAGCATTATCACTTTGAAAAATTTCAATGGTTTTCCCAAATTGGTTCTTAATCTCATTAAAGAAGGACATGAATATAGGCAAAAGTTCAAATCTATCTTTGATTAAATAAATCCAAGTATATAGAGAAAACTCATCAATAAAGGTTACAAAATATCTGAAACCAAAAGATGTTACATAGCTTGGACCCCAAATATCAGAATGAATGATATAAAAAGTTAAGTTACATCTTTTTTTAGTTTGTTGAGGAAATGATGACCTAACATGTTTTCCTAACCGACATGCTTTACAATCTAAGACTTGAAGGTGCTTAAGACTAGGAACTATCATATTCAATTTTGACAAACTTGGGTGACCTAGACGATCATGCAAAAGTTTTGGTGGAGACATTGCAAAACAGGGCATAGGAGGGTTGGATTTTAAGTAATAAAGACCTCGTGATTCATGTCTTTCGCCAATCAGATGACCCATACCATGTTCCTGAATGGCAAAAGAATCAGCATTAAAGGGTACTGAACAATATAATGAACGAGTTAATTGACTCAAATTAAATTATAAGGATAGTTTGGAATTAACAACACATAATTTAATTTTAAAGAAGATAAAGGAACTTGACCAATTCCTTGAGATGTAAACTGAGACCCATTTGCCACATTAACAAAGTGAGGGATTTTGGAGAAGTGATAGATGAGAATGATGATCTATTACCAGAAATATGGTTAGAGATACCTGAGTCAAGAATCCAAGGACCACGACCCTCCGTAGATTGAGAAATACATGTTGAAAGAATCAGCATTAAAGGGTACTGAACAATATAATGAACGAGTTAATTGACTCAAATTAAATTATAAGGATAGTTTGGAATTAACAACACATAATTTAATTTTAAAGAAGATAAAGGAACTTGACCAATTCCTTGAGATGTAAACTGAGACCCATTTGCCACATTAACAAAGTGAGGGATTTTGGAGAAGTGATAGATGAGAATGATGATCTATTACCAGAAATATGGTTAGAGATACCTGAGTCAAGAATCCAAGGACCACGACCCTCCGTAGATTGAGAAATACATGTTGAAATGCTTGGCATTGAAGGAGATTGGGCTATGATGCCTGATTTTTCATACTTAAGCTTCAAGTATTCTTGGTACTCCTCATTGGAGAACCTAAATTCTGCTTTTTTGATTTAGAGACATGTACTGCTTTGTCAGGAAAATCGTGTAAGGAGTAACAATTCTCTTGAGTATGACGCATCCTTTTACAATAGGTGCATTGAGAATGTCCACTTCGTTCACCACGACCTCCTCTATTGTTATGACCTCCTCCTCCATGCGATGCTACCATGGCTAATGTTTCCACATCTTTAGTTGAGTTTTCATCTCTCAATAGGTTGGGCACATGAAGGAGTCTAGTGATAAGAGTATCCATTGATGGGACCCGATTACTAGTAATGATTTGATCACGTAGATGGTCAAAGTCTGAATGCAAATTTCTCAAGATAAGGACCATGTAGAACTTATTCAGTTTTCTATTACATGGTCGCTCCCTTTGTTCTACGATGGTTGCCCAGGCTGCTCTCTCACTACCTTGTCTCTTTATTGACAATGTTCTTTTAAGTCCCTAGATCTCCCTTTAATTTATTATCCCTTAATTGTCTCACCCAGTCCCTTGATTGTATTATTGTTTTTACTAAAGATTTAGTTTGTTTACCAGACCAGAGTTTGGGGCAGATGATTACTGCCCAATGTGAGTCTCATGGCTTTTACCATCTTCAGGCATATGCTCATGTTGGCTTGATGATGGATTTCCCCTCTCTCATCCATGCTCAATTATATCATCCTAGCCTTGTCAAGATGCAACTACTCATCCTAAGTTTCTCTAAGTTGTCAAACTTAGTCTTGTGAGTCGTGTCAATTAGGCAAACACAATCATCATTCCTTTCCTAGAGTGTTTCCTAACATGCTTTGTCTCCTTTTATCTTAATTCACTTTGATAGTTGGGGATTAGATCATGTTTAGCCTACTTTAAGATTTCAATATTTTGTGACTTTTATTGATTATTATTCATGATGTATTTGGTCGTTCTTATGAAAAATCGTTGAGTTGTTTTTTCCTTTTCAATCTTTCTATAATGAAATTAAAACTCAATTTAGTGTTTCTATTTTCACTTTCCATAGTGATAATGCTTGGGAGTATCTTTCCCAATCTTTTCAAAATTTTATGATTCTCAAGGTATTCTTTGTCAAACCTCCTTGTTTATACACTTCATCAAAATGGGGGTGGTAAGACAAGAATAGACATTTTATTGATCTAAAGTTAAGTGTTCATAATTTCGAACCTTTAGAAAATTCTTTTTATGATAATTGTGAGTCTAACTTTAATGACCTACCTATTGCCTTGAGAAAAGGAAAATGGTCTTGTACCAAGTATCCTATTTCTTAATTTGTATTCACTAAACACCTTTTTGTGTAGCTCTAGAGTTTTCTCTTTGTTATTGATTCAATTAGAATCCCTATATCAGTTCAAGAGGCATTAAAAGATAAGAATTGGGTTCAAGCAATGTGTGAAGAGTTTAGTATCTTAGAAAAAATATCAAACATGGCAGATAAGAAGGTTGTAGAATGCAGATGGATCTACATTCTAAAATATCTGTCTGATGATAGGTTGGATCCCTATGAAGCAAGGTTAGTTGTTAAAGGATGTTCTTAGACCTATGGTGTTGATTATGCAGAAATGTTTGCTTCTAGTAAAAATGAATACACTCAAAATCATGCTCTCATTGGTTGCACATTTTGGTTGGGAATTGCAACAATTTAATATATGAAGTGCATTTCTACATGGGAATTTAGAGGAAGAAATTTACATGGAAATCCCACTTGAATTTTGTTCTATTGAAGAAAGGAATAAGATGTGTAGGCTAAAGAAAGCCTTGTATGGATTTAAGTAGTCACCTCTTGCTTGATTTGGAAGACTTACACGGGTTATGTTTTACTTGGCAGAGTATAGGGAGACTCACTCTTCTACTTGTCTATGTTCATTATTGCAGGAGATGATGAATGAGAAATTGATCTTGAAAGAAAAGCTTTCTGGTCAATTTGAGATGAAGGATCTAGGAAAATTATAGTACTATCTTAGGATTGAAGTTGCCTACTTAAGAAAGGGCATCTTTATCTCCCAAAGTTTTAGACCTACTTAAAGAAATAGGTTTGATTGATTGCAAGACCATTAGAGCACTTATAGAACAAAATCATAAAATTAAACATGATGAAGGGAGTTCTATAGTAAATAAAGGGGCCAATATAAAAAACTTATAGGAAACTTATTTACCTAGTGACATCAGACTTGACATAGCTCATGTTATAAGTGTGGTTAGTCAATTGATGCATGATCCAAGAGAGTGACACTTACAAGTTGAAAACAGAATCCTTCAATATTTGAAGTTAAGTCTAGGAAATTGGTTGTTTAAGGATGAGAAATTAAATATGGAGATGTGACAAGAGGTCACATAAGGTCCACTTTAGGATATTGTATGTTTTTGGGTGGAAACTTGATGAAATGGAGAAGTGAGAAACAAAATGTGGTTTCAAGGTCTAGTGCCAAGACCAAGTTTGAACTATGAAACAAGGTGTGTGTGAATTATTATGATTGAAAATTATTTTAATGATCTTAAAGTGAAATATAAAGAAGCTATGACTCTCTTTTGTGATAATAATTTAGTTATTAGTATTGTTCACAATCTTGTCTAGCATGATAAGACTAATTATATAGAGATTGATTGACAATTCATCAAAGAAAAACTGGATTGTGGCCTTATAACTGTTTCCTACATTCCTTCATAACTTTAGCTTGTAGATTTATTTACACAAGGACTTCCCGCAAAATGATTTCATAATCTTACTTGCAAGTTGAGGATGATTAATATCCATTTACTAGCTTGAGAGGGAGTTGAAAGAATTAACTTGAATAAAAGAGGATATACTTTCTATTTCGTTTTTTGAAGTAGTACATCAACATCTATATATATAGAGAATCCTAGCCCTAAAGGAATATCTCTAGAATCTTCTAACAACTTCTAACCACTTCTACTTTCAAAGAGATCTCTAGAATCTTCTAACCACTTCTAATAATAATTACAAAGATATCTCTAGAATATTCTAACAACTTCTAATAATACATTTAATATCTTATTCTCAACACTCCCCCTCAAGCTGGTGAATGAATATCTATCATTCCCAGCTTGCATGTGAGATCATGAAATCGTTTAGTGGGAAGTCCTTTTGTAAAGAGATCTGCTAACTGAAGTCCAGACGGGACATAAGAAGCAGTGATAAGGCCACTATCCAATTTTTCTTTAATAAAATGTCGATCTATCTCTATATGTTTGGTCCTATCATGTTGGACTGGATTGTGAGCAATGCTAATAGCTGATTTGTTATCACAATACAAAGTCATAGGCTCTTCACATGACACTTTAAGATCATTTAGAATAATTCTCAGCCATAACAATTCACACACCCCATGAGCCATGGCTCGAAATTCAGCCTCTGTAGTAGACCTTGCAACAACATTTTGTTTCTTACTTCTCCAAGACACCAAATTTCCACACAAGAACATGCAATATCCTGAGGTGGATTTCCTATCTGTGATAGACCCTGCATAATATGCATCAGTATAAACTTCCATTTTCAACTTTTCATTCCTCTTGAACAATAATCCCCTTCCTGGACTTGTCTTCAAGTATTGAAGGATTTTGTTCACTGCTTGTAAATGTCTCTCCCTTAGATCATGCATGAACTGACTAACTACACTTACAGCATAGGCTATGTCAGGTCTAGTGTGGGTTAAGTAAATGAGCTTCCAATTCTATGGTTTTGTTCTATAGGAACTCCAGTGGTCTTGCAATCAATTTTACCTATTTCTTTGAGAAGATCAAGAACATACTTTCTTTGAGAGATGAAAATCCCTTTCTTTGAGTAAGCTACTTCAATCCCAAGGAAATATTTTAATTTTCCTAGATCCTTCATCTCAAACTGAGCAGCAAGCTTTTCTTTCAAGATTTTTTGTTCATTTTGATCATTTCCTGCAACAATCATATCATCAACATAGACCAAGAGTAGAGTAAGTTTACCTTCTGGGGAATGTTTGATGAACAGGGTATGGTCACCTTGACTTTGTCGATACCCTATGGATATCATAACATAAGTGAGTCTACCAAACCAAGCACGAGGTGATTGCTTGAGTCCGTACAAGGCTTTCTTCAACCTGCACACTTTATTCCCTTCTTCAATAGACCTAAAACCTGGAGGAATTTCCATGTAGACTTCTTCTAAATGTCCATGCAAGAAAGCATTTTTCA